>CANXYC011874917.1:0-31741 GCA_948193065.1 Aleurites moluccanus
ATATATATATATATATATATTGGTAATGCTCTTTTTATTGGCCAAGAAAATCTTTAATGGGTAGCTGGAGTCGGTGCAAGAAGAATGTAGCTTATAAAAATTCAACTTAAAATTACAGTTTGAATATATTATAGGTGCATGCTAATATGTATGATTTGAAACCTGCAAGAGATATGAATAATATATATTTAATTAAGGAGAATAACTTCGTTTGTTATGCAGATTTTAAGGTAGCTAGCTTTAAACCCACGAATTACTTTTGATTTTTAATTTTTAATGATATTATGTTCTACTATTTATCATAGGTTTAAAGTAGGTAATTTGTATCAATGGTTATTGAATTATAGATCAAATTTTAATATGGTCATATATATAATTTTTTCATTCTTAAAGTCATTAAACAAATTAAAAAATTATATTACAGTTTTCAGGTGAAATTTCAGTCGATTTTGCTGATGTGGCCGGCAAACAATCCTTTCGGATACTGACTCACCAAAAAAATATTACATAAATAATGTCACATCAATCTAATCCATAGTCACTGAACTATAAGCCAAATTTTAGTATGGTTATTTACGTTTTTTTTTTATTATTATTATTATAGTACTAAACAAACTTAATAATTATATTATAATTTTCAGGCTAATTTTCAACGAATATTCTAAGAGTACTGATTAAAAATGATTATTTCAGATAAAATATAGTTATAAAATAATTATATTAGAAAAATAAAAATAAATTAATATAAAAATGAATTGGATGAGGAAAAAGAAAAGATTTTGATAGAGTTGTATTTTGTTATAATCATTACCATTCCAAATGATAAGTCAAAATATCTATTTTTCACTCATTTATTTTATTTTTAAATTTCTTTATTTAATATTATATAATTTTTTAATTTTTAAAGATATTCATTAAAAAAACCATTAAAGAAATTAAAAATCTTTTTTTTAATTAAAAATTAAAAATTTATTTTAGTTTTATTAAATAATATATCTATCATTAATAAGTGATAAAAAGTCATATGTAAGAGTTTTACGTTTAAAAAGAAAAAATAACGAGAAAAGAAATAACAAACAATTAATATATTAATATCATCAGACAAATGTATCATAACTCAGAAAATTTATCCTTATTTCATTCTATAAAAATAATGAGACATGACAAATTTTTATATTTTTGACATTTAATTTATAATAAATTAAAATAAAATAATAATAATTTGATTTTATAATATTGATATTATTTATATAATTGTGAATTCTATTTTTTTTTATATTAAGAGAATGAATTAAATCTGAATTTATTTTTCTCGTGATTATATATTTTATTATTTGATTATATTTCGGTGTGTTATAAATTTTAATTTTAATTAAAAGATAAATTGATTAATTTTTTATATTTGAATTTTTAAGTTATTTAAATTGGCCTAAAAATTATAATAGAAGTATTAAATTTGTTTAGTAACTATAATAATGAAAAAAATATGTATGTGACCATACTATAATTTAGTCTATAATTCAGTAACTATACTAAATTCAGTAATCACGGGATAAGCTGATGTGATATTTTTTTTGGTAAGTCAACATTTGATTGGGTTGCTTGCTGGCCAAGTCAGTAAATCCGCTCAAAATTTTGCCTGAAAACTGCAATAGAATTTTTTAATTTATTTAATAACTTTAATAATGAAAAAATTATGTATGTGACCATACTAAAATTTGACTTATAGTTCAGTGACAATGAGTACAAATTACCCATTTAAAGTATAAAAAAATATTTACCCTAGTTTGATTTTTAAGGCTGCTTTTTTTTTTTTCCTTATAAAAAGCAGAATTTTTTTTTTATGATTTTATTTATTTTTAATTTAGAGTCAATATTTGTTTTTCCAAAAAAAAAAAAGGAAATTAATTTGTATTTTACTCTTTTAATAATTTGGAAATTAGCATACTATAATATTATTGTGCAAATGTAATGGCATGCCATCAATTTAAATTGATTTTTAAAAGAAATGAAATTTGGGCTACCATATGCGTTTACTATTTTTTTTTTAAATATAAAAAAATCCTTATATCATAAAAAAATATAAAATTAATTTTAATTCGCACTTTGTGACTAAAACTGAATCAAAAGAATTTAATTTAATGAAAATTTAAAAACAAAATCTTACACCACTAGCTTGACCCTTTGAATTATTTTCTTGTGCTATTTAATATTACTTTTGGTACTAGCTTCACACCTAGAGCTGGTTATTTTTTTTTCCCTTTTTAATTCACCTCTCTGAAATCTGAAGTCGTGATGCGATTTTCCTCTCCATACATTTGCCTTATACTCGGATTATAAAGTTATCGAGTTATACAGATGTGGTTAATTTTTTTGGGCAAATTACTATGTAATCCCTAATATGTAGTGTAATTAACATTTTCATTATTTTATTTTGAAAAACTAATTAATTAGTTTTTAATGTTTGATTTCATTAATAAATTAAATTTTTATGTCAATTTTTTCTGTTAAATATATATAAAATGTCTAAAATATCCATCGTTTTTCCTTAAATTTTCCCTTTCTACCATTTCTTTCTCCCACCTTTCTTTCTCCTACAGAAAATTATCTAATGCTCAATCTTTTAAATTTGACAGATCAAAATCCAAATGCAATTAAACCATGAAGAATGAAGATATCAAACAAAGTTTTTCAATATTATAAGCCTAGAAATAGTTAACCCCTCTCAGGAATACGATGTAATATACGTAATAAAAAAGACTCCCATGTAAAATTTTCTCTATCAATTATTCATTCTCATCAATCAAATACTACAAAAAGAAGAAATAAATGCCATAGAAACTGAAAAAAAATCTAATAATAACTTTTCAAATCAATATTTATCATATCATCAATTAATCTGCAAAATTAAAGTTTTAATATGAGAAATCGAAACCAAAGAATTAACATGAGAGCAATCACCAAAGGGATTAATAAAACTAAGATTTGCAGGTGCTATTTGGTGATATTCGATGATTCGTTGTGGCACGATTTGCAAGTGCTTCACGATCTGATTTTTTTCTTTGTTTCTCACCATCATCATCATCATCAAAGATCGGGCTTTGCTATCCCATTGCGAGCCGCCATCAACTAAGGGTTTGGTGAAGGAAAATAATTTACTATTTTATGAGTTTGTAGATGAGTTTGAATGGAGAAAATGAAATGGGAGGTTGATGAGTTTGTAACATAAGGATAGTTTAGGTGTTAAATATATTATAATATAATAAAAAATTATTTTCTTTTTATTTTTTATTTTTAAATTTTAACAGAAAATTTCATGAAAGAACTTAATATATTGATAGAATCAAACATTAGAGATTAATTAGTTAGCTTCTCAAAATAGAAGAACAAAAGTATTAATTACACTAAATATTAAAGATTAAATAATAATTTGCCTTTTTTTTCATTACAGTTTGCCAACCATTGTGTCTGGTCTCTTATCCCTTTATTTTTTTTTTGTGATCTCCTTGTGATAGTTCAGTCTTCATACTAATTATTCTCTCTGGATATGTCAGCACTTTTTGGCTTCAAGTGTGTAAATATATTATCAATAGTAAAAACATGTATATTTACAAAGAACACTAGCTCGGTAAGTGGAATAAATGCAACAGATAAATAATAGTGAAACTCATATATTGAAATAAAACTAATTGGTTTATATATGTTGGCGTTGGAAATTCGATTCCTAAAAAGATCTGTTTTATGAATTTATTGAGAGAATACACTTATGGATTTGATACCGCGCTTCATCCCCTTTTTTTTTTTTTTAATGTGAGGCTCTACTCACACTTAAAATTTTAATAATATCCTACTCAAGTATGAATTTTAATATTGGGTTTAGGCTCTCCCTGAGCGTAAATTTTTCTTGATTTGAGTATATGGTCTACCAGTCTAGACCCACTGAAAATAACCTTGCTCTTTCACATGGAGATGACAACCACGAGATATGACCACCATTTCTATACTCGTCCTTTCTGAACCATCAATTCTGATATCACTTGTTTGCAACGGAGAGCTCAATTCCTTAGGAAATTTGCTTCATGAATTTAGTAAGGGAACAAACTCGCAAGCCTGACACCAGATTCCAACACAAAACCTCAAGATATTAGATTTTCAGTATTAATCACTTATATATCTCTCACTAAACCTATCTCTTTTTAATGTAGGATTCATACTCACACTTAAAATCCAACGGTTTATATATTAAGTACACACTCATCAGCTTATAAACCTTGCATGTCAATGAATTTATTATGATTTCTTGCATAATATGAAGCAATATTTTTAAGACAAATATGAGAATAATTTTTCAATTTTTTATAGTACCTATTTTATTTTTTATTTAAATCATAAAATATATAATAACCATGATAAAATTTATCCACTAATAATTCTTTCATCATGAGCGAATTTTACTATAAACTTTTAATAATCCAACTACCATGCCAATACATCATCTATTAATTTCTAAAAAGCAAGTCTAATATTTTTCTTCTCATAAATATCATGATAATCAAAATATACTTTTAAATCAAATAATCATTTAAAAAAATATTTTTTATAAAAATCACTATCAAAATAAGAAATACTTCTAAAATTAGAAACACCTTTATGAGTATATTTATAATCCCAATAATAAGATATATTTTTTAAACCAGTAATACATGGACTCCTAATATCTTCGTCTTAAATGTTACTTCTAAAATTAAAAACGTCTTTACGAGTATATCTATAATCCCAATAATAAGATATATTTTTTTAAATCGGTAATACATGGACTGCTAATATCTTCGTCTTGAATGTTACTTCTTCTATATTTTGAATCTCAAAAATTTACTCTCTCATCCAAACTGACAATAAATTTATTGTTATCCTACTCCACCCCTGTAACTCAACTGGTTTGCCAACTCGAATGAATTCCTTTCAAACTATTAAGTTAGGAGAAATTATTATAAAGTATGCATAATGGAATGACAGTCCTGGCAGTAAGCAGCCAGTAAAAGCGTTACACGTAATAAATAATCTTCTCTTTTCCTAAAGTCTCAATTGCTCTCTCCCACTCGTGCTGAAATAATTGTTTCCCCAATAGCCTGCTTGAGAATGAGCCACAACATATGATGATGGAAGGCTGGCTAGCAAAGAAGCCTGAAGGCTGGCCCTGCAGATGGAGAAGCAGGCCAATGCCTGTCTATAGGGAGCTCCAACAAATGGAGAAGCTGGAGGCTGAATCAAATAAGTCCAAAAAAGAAAAAAAAAAGTATCCGGTCCAAGCAAAATGTAGATATCCAACATTCTCCAAAGTTTAAGCCCAAGTAAAAATACATGGTCAGAAGAACAACAAATGGTTTAAACTGAATGTTAGCATACATCAGTTCAAGGGAGAGATTTGTTGAAATAATAGTTGTTTGTTTCTCAGTTGTCCTAGTCTTTAAGAGTTAATAGAGTATTTTATTTAGGGATTTTTTCAAAAATATTGAAAAAAATAAAAAATATTTTATTTTTACTGTTAATTTTTTGTTTTAAAATATTATATATCTAAAAATATTTTTTTAAAAATACTGCATATTTAAGAATATTTTTTAAAAAATACGATATATACCAAATATATATAATATGTATACCAAATATATATTAAATATATATAAAAAACAGTAAAAATGAAAAAAAAAAAAGCAACCCAAAAATAAAAAAAAAATAATCAAAAAAATAATATATTTATGTAATATTTTCATTTATTTATTCAGATCATGGGTTGTTATGGGCCCTGTTTCGGTGGTTTTCTGTTACGTATTTGCTTATTTAAAGGCTTCAAAGTTCTGAATGAAATAAGCTTCAACTTCATCTCTCCTCTCCTTTAAATATTTCAGTACACCTCCGTTTCATTGTTATTAATTCTGCATGGCCCAACTCTTTCTTGACTCTCTTCTCATCCCTCTGCATTGTTTTCAACCTCCACATTTCTAGTTAAAAGGATAACAATGGGTATATAGAATGAAAGAATAACTCTTTTCAGAAAAAAAAAAATAATAATAATTAGCACTTTAGGAAATGAAATCAAAGAAAGAAACCTAAAATCTTCTTTTTCCTATCCACTTCTCCATTAAATTCAAAAACTTAGTTCTCTCTCTTGCCAAAACCAAGAACAGAAAAGATAAGTCCACAATAGATTTTATTGTATAATAAGTATTTGCATTATCATACAAAAAAACGCCCTGCCCATTTTTCTGATTTGGCATAGCCCCAAAAAAAAAGGAGAAATTCATCTCAGGCAACAAACAGTCACTCAATTTATTAGTGTAATATAATACAGTTTTTTACCCAAACGATTAAGTGATTCAACGAATAAATTAGGGGAAATAAACTTTTTTATTTTATTTGAATTAGTAGATGGGTATCTCTTTTATAGCCTTTTATTTGAATTAGTAGATGGGTATCTCTTTTATAGCCTTGATTTGAGTAATAATAATAAAAAAAAGAAATAGAGATATGAATATGGAGTTGGGAGAGAGAGGTAGAAACAAATGTTAATTAAATTTTTATTTTGCTATCAGAACTTTAGATTTGAGTCCGTTTGTGTTCTGATTTGGGATATGCATGTACATCAATTAGGACAAAAATTAGAGTGAACAAATCGTTGAGTTTTGAGTTATTGTGCTGGTGTTCAAATGGTGATGTGTGTTATTTTACAGTATTTTTAGGTTAATTAAAATATATTTTATTATGATTTTATTTTATTTTGTGAAAATTTGATATAATTTTATTTAATTTTGAAGTTTGAAGTTAAATTAAAAATATAAAGATATTTAGTTAAAAATAAATAAATTTTAAAAAAATTTGCTCCAAAAAATGGTACATAGTTTTTAAAGAGGAGCAACTAATTTTTAGCCAAAGTATCCGATTATTGGATTAAGACAACACAATAGTAATAATCGGTATCCAGTTATTACTCATTAACTACCCAGCTATTGAAGTTTTGACTTGGTTATTACTTTAAAAGCGGATTTTTGGACTATTTAACAAAAGAAAAACTCATTTTAAGGGTGTGAAAGATTTTTTAAGGAGTTTAAAGAAGAAAAATTTCAAGAAAAGTATGGAACAAACTTCAATTTAGATTAAATTTTGTAATTATCAAAAGTTATTTTTTAACTCTTTTTATTCCTAATTTTATCTATATTGTAGTATATTAAATTCTTATTATATTTCATTGAAGTTTATGATTTTTATTTTAATTATGAATATTAATTTCTTGATTCTAAAATTTAGAATTAGTCAATTGAATAATTTTATGGTTTAGATAATGATTGATTGATTATCTTGTACTTAATTGAAATTAATTAATTTATTGATTTAAAATTATAATTGTTTAATAATTAATCACTATTAGATAATATTTAAGATGATATATGATGGATTAAAAGATAAAATATGTTATTAGTTCATTAGATAAATAATCTAATGGATCCTATTGCTAAGAGATTAGAATACACTTTAGGGAATTAGAAATTACTAATAAGTTTACATTAGTGATCATAAGAGTAGACATAAAATTAATGTAGGTAGTTGTATAGTTGCTTGGGAGAGAATTATTAATAATTTAGAGTAATTAATTCATTAATCACAAAAATTAGATAATCAATTATGAGATAGAAATCATAAAAGCTCAATTAACGAAATTTAAATTCTAAACTTGTTTTGATGATTATATTTTTAGAAAATTTTTATCTCATTAATTTTTATTTTTAAATATTACTTTAATTTTAATTCTAAAATTAATTTAAAATTTTATTTAAATAATAAGAAAATTATTAATTTTGATATTTAATCTCATCTTCTCGTAATAACAATACTTTATTCATTTTTATTAGTTGCGTGAATGATTTTTACACTCTCAATGGAGAATGGGTTTTAAAGCCAACAAAAATATAAATGAACCGAAAAATAAAGAGTTAATAGAAATATAATTCTCAAGGAAAAGATGCTTTCTGATTAGTTAAGTTACGTGAACTTTTGTTAAAAAAAAATAAAAATTGACAACTGTTTTAATGTGATAATATATTTATCTTGCGGGACAACTGTTTTTATGCTGTGTTACCTAATAATTTCTTATAAGTTAAATTTAAAAAATAAAATAAAATTTATATTAATTAATTAAAGAGAAATACACAGAAATAATAATAAAAAAAAATTAAAAACACTTCTATATCTCCATAGCATGTAACTTGAATATAAAATACAAATTCATATTTAAAATAAATTATCCAATTTATGAGTGAAAAAAATACAGAATCACATAGCTCATTTATTATATTATGAAAGGAAATTGCTCGATTTGAATCTTAAATTTTAAGTAAATCGAATTAAATTTTAAATAAACTCTGTTAATAACTTGTGGTTTAAATGCACACCTAAATAGTTAAAAAAATAATTAATATTAAATCTACTTGATCGATAGGAGAAAACTTATGCTACAAAATCAAGCCACCTTGATTAATAGGAGAAAACTTGTGCTAGAAAATCACCTTGATCATAAGATAAATCAAGCCAAGATAGATATGAGATTGTTTTCAACATTAAGTTCAAAAAACTCTACAAAGACAGGCACAAAAAGCTTCATATAAAGCTAGTATACACCATAAAAATTAAAATAGAAGGAAAACTAGAACAGAAAGAAAGAAAACCATAAATTAATTTTTTAACAGTTGAATAAAGCGTATATTAGACATATTAAATTATAAATATGTCAAAATTATAATATATTAGGCATATTAAATTACTAGAAAACATGCTAAAAAAATTTTAGATGGTTATAAATTAATATTTAATTGAGTTTACCTACCATAAATTAATATTTAATTTCTATTCAATTTTCATAATACATGCAACTCATGCATGTAATAATTTAAGCCAACTCATTTATAGAGCAACTACTCTTCAATGATCTCTCATAGAAAGATGATTGCATATTTGTATGTCAATCATTTAAAGATCTAATGTCTTTTATTTTGTGGATAGGAAAATTTCAGCTCAAAACTTTTTTTAATCATTATTCCTCAAACTTTAATTTATAACATAAAGTTTATTAAACATTTTTTTTATTATTAAAAAAAGAGATATGCATATCTAAATCAAATATATGTTTATTATTATTTCTTAAAAAAAATATATTTATTATTAAATATGAATATATTATTTATTTTACTGAATTATTAAGATAAAACTTGTTTTCACCAAAATTCGAGGATTATGGGCATTACATCTTTTAGAAAGGAAAAAAAAATCCCAACTTACTAAAAAGTCTCTCTTTTATTTCACCACTTCACATACATATTTTTCTCATTCTTCCCAATCTTAAAATGAAAAAAAGTGAGAATTTTAGTAAAATTTGACAAATTATTGTTTGAAAACTTAGCATTGTTGCCATATAAATTAGCTCTTCATTCATAATAATAATAATAAAAATTATCAATTCAATCATCTTAATTCATAACAGTAATAAATAAAAAAATTGTATAATTATTGGTGAAGGCTTAAAATGTAACACTTTTTTATCATCATATTATCAGTTTAATAAGAAATTATAAAAATATTAAATGTTTATAAATTTAGAACCTTAATTTAAAAGGATTAAAAATATTTCCATTGCCGGGAATCGAACCCGGGTCTCCTGGGTGAAAGCCAGATATCCTAACCGCTGGACGACAATGGAATTAGTTTTAATAAGCTTAAGAAATTTATATATAACCTTTTGAAGATCAATGTTCTATTACTACAATGTTTTTTTTTTTTTTTGTTCAAATTGCAATAAATGTTGCCATCTTCAACTAGCTGTTAGGTATTAAAATTGAGTGTTTTTATTAGTAGTTTAGGTATCATTTTGTAATTAATTAATTGAGTTTTTGTATAAGTTAAATTAATTTTAATATAGTTTTGAATTTCAATTTGAAATAAGGATTTGGTAACATTTTAGTAGACTTGATAGGATTTAAATTTGATTTTGTATAATAATTTTAATTTAAATTTGATTAGATTTATGATTTTGGTTATGATTTTATTTTTAATAATGATTTTTATTTGAAGGTTTGAAAATTGAAATTTTTGATTTTCAGTTGAAAAAATTTGTTAGGAGATGAAATACCAAGCACCCGGTATTTAGAGCGAATACCCAGTATTTGAAGAAGAAAAACCTGTATTTGAGGTATAAATGTAACCTAAGAAACAATAGTGAATATCGGGTACCCGGTATTTTGCTACTATACCTGGTATTTCGCCTACTCGATATTTTACCAAATAAGTAAAATATTTGTACCCAGTATTATGAGTCTCGTACCCAGTATTTTATATCCCTACCCGGTATTTTGCTCTGCCCTCAGAAATAAAGTCTATAAAAAGACAACTAAGGTTTGGTAAAAATAGATATCACTCTTGGAAATTAAGGAGACTTAAGGGAGGCTAGAGAAAAGGATTTTTGGACCTTTAAAACCTTTAATCAATCAAAGAGATCATTAAATAGAGTTTTTACTTTCTCTACTTATTTATTTTTTTGTTAATTTTAGTATGAACATGTTTAATTTATTGATTAGTTTACTTTTTCTTTATTTTATTGTGTTGAACTAAATCCTTTTTCTAGGATTTAGATGAAATTAATTAAATAATAAAGATTGATGAAAATAATTTATGATTTCAATTATTCTTAATACATAGTTTGATTTGTTAATTTTGATTTATAATTATTTTATAATTGGCCACTATAATCACTATCTAAGGTAGTTATTTATAAGCGAGAGCTGCAATAGTTGTTAATTCATGGAATTAATAAGCTAAGGCATGTATCGCTAAGAGATTTGGGTACACTTTAGTGGATTTTATAAAATTGTTAAGGATTTTAATGAATTAACATTGATTCAATGATCATGAGAGTAGACACTTGCATTAATGTTTATGTTTGAATTTTTGCTCGAGAGAGACTAATTCATAATTTAGAGTAATCAATCCATCAAACACTATAGTTTTAAAATTATTATTGAGTCATATCAACCGTATAAATTCAATTAACGAAATCTAAATTTTAGATAGTTTTCTTTGATATTTTTAAATTCCAAGTTAAGTTTTCTTGTTTATTTAATTTCATTTTAAAAAAATTAATCTAAATCAAATTAATTTCTATCCAATTAATAAAGATAATATCAATTTCGGTAATTGACAACGCCTCTCTGTGGGATGATACTCTACTCACTTTATTACTTGCTAAAGTGATTCGTGCATTTGCGAAAAAGCCAGGCCAAGTTTTTGGCGCCGTTGTCAGGGAGGCACAACTATTTTGTCAATATCGATACTAATATTTATCTTTATTATTTTGGATTTTATTTTCTGTTATTTTTAATTGTTTCTTTGTGAGATTCTATTTGCGGGTTTATGGAAAAATCCGGATTAATAGACTTAGAACCATTTAATCCTGAGATCGAAAGACAGTGCAGAAGAAATCGCAAAGAAATAAGGTTACGTAGGCAACAACAACTCCAACAATCACAAGATCAAACTGAAATGGCTAATGTTGGAGGAAATGCGGCCGATGTGGCGGCTAATCCAAATCTAAATAATATTTCTCAAGGATTTCAAGAGCTGGAGGTTCACCATCAGCCACAACTGAGGACCTTAAGAGATTATGTGCTTCAGAATTTGCATGGAGCTCAATCAAGCATAGCCCGACCAGCTATCATCAACAACAACTTTAAGCTGGATCCGACTTTGATCAATATGGTCTCCAACAAGTAATTTAGTGGAGGACCTTTGGATGACCCTAATGCCCACATCTCAAACTTCGTGGAGCTATGTAACACCTTAAAAATCAATGGAGTTTCAGATGAGACAATTAGGTTGATGTTATTTTCATTCTCATTGAGAGACCTAGCCAAAGAGTGGTTAAACAATCATCCTGAAAATTTCTTCACAAGATGGAGGCAGTTGGTTCAAGCCTTCCTTACAAAATATTTTCCACCTAGAAAGATGTTGAGGTTTAAAAATGACATCTTGAATTTCAGTCAACAGGATGGAGAATCATTGTATGATGCTTGGGAGCGGTTCAAAAGATTGCAAAGGAGATGTCCAAATCACCGAATAGATTGTTATACTTTGTTACAGACATTCTATGAAGGATTATCTCCGATCATTAAGATAACTCTCGATGCAGCTGCTGGAGGAGCATTAATTAATAAATCAGCAGATGAGGCATACCAACTTATCGAGGAGATTGCTTCAAATAACCATCAGTGGGCCAATGAAAGAAGTCATCCAAAAAGGGCAACTGGTGTGTATGAGGTAGATCAATGGCAATGGTAAATGCCAAATTTGATGCAATTTTAAAATTTTTAGGACCTAATAGTAATGTTAATACCGCCAATCATTGTAATGCTATATCTAACAATTTTGTGAGTTGTGATTTTTGTGGAGATGACTATGCTTCTGCAGATTATACTAATGTTGAGCAGATGCAATATGTGGCTAACTTCAACAGACAAGGGGTGCAACAGAAAAATCCTTACCAAAATATATACAATCTTGGATGGCGAAATCACCCAAATTTCTCTTGAAGCAACCAAAACAACCAGTTGAACCCGCCAATGCAAGGCAACCAATCTGGGCCATCCAAACAATTTACACCACCTGGATTTCAAAAGAATCAATTCCAACCTCAAGAGAAGAAATCCAACCTGGAGGACATTGTTGCAAGCTTAGCTAAATTCACATCAGATTTCATGCATAAGACAAATTCAACTTTGCAAAGCCAATCTGCAGCAATAAAGAATTTGGAAGTTCAAATGGGGCAAGTGGCTAATGCAATGGCAAGTAGGAACCAAGGAGCCTTGCCAAGCAACACTGAAGTAAACCCTAAGGAACATTGCAAAGCAGTCATATTGATAAGTGAGAAGCAACTATAAGAAGTTTTCCCAAAGAAGAAGGAAGAGAATGAGACCTCGAAAGAGACGGAGAAAGTTGAGGAACCAAAAGAAGAGGAAGTAAAGCCCTATGTCCCTCCTATTCCATTCCCATAGAGATTGAGGCAGCATAAGTTGGAGAAGCAATATGAAAATTTTTTGGAAGTGTTTAAGCAGCTTCGTATAAACATTCCATTTGCAGATGCTCTCGCTCAAATGCCAACTTACGTCAAATTCCTCAAAGAAATTTTGACAAATAAAAGAAAGTTGGATGAGAATGCTACAATTGCACTAATCGAGGAATGTAGTGCAATTATTCAAAACAAGCTACCTCAAAAGCTCAAAGACCTAGGAAGTTTTTCAATCTATTGTACTATAGGGAAAATGGAGTTTGAAAAGGCACTATGTGACCTTAGTGCAAGCATAAGTTTAATGCCGAAATCCGTGACAGACAAGTTGGGGTTCAATAAGTTCAAGCCAACAAGAATTATACTTTAACTAGCAGATAGGTCAGTTAAATTTCCTGCTAGAGTAATTGAGAATATATTAATAAAAGTGGAGAAATTCTATATCCCTGTGGACTTTGTTGTTCTTGACATGGATGAAGATGTAGAAGTGCCCTTAATTTTAGGAAGGCCATTCTTGGCAACAATAGGAGCCTTGATTGATGTAAAGCAAGGAAAGCTAACCCTTAGATTTGGAGAGGAGATAGTATTCAACATCGCTAAGGCAACTAAATTCCCACACATCTCTGATAGCTGCTTTAGCATTGATGTGATTGACTAAATTGAACAAGAAGAACAAGGAAAAGTGGTAGGGAAAGACCCATTTGAAAGTTGTCTAGTGAATGGAGGAGCATCGAAGGAAGAAATACCAGAAGTGGCTGAATACGCACAATAGTTAGATTCAACAAAACCATTGCCCTTTCATTTGAAGGACAAATTTGAGGAACTAACTCAAAATGATGTGCCAGAGGTAAGATCAATAGAGGAAGCCCCGAAAATGGAGCTTAAACCACTTCATCGAATCTCAAGTATGTATTTCTTGGCCCTAATAATATTTTACCTGTTATTCTTAGTGCTAATATGAGTGAGCTTGAGTAGGAGAAAACTTTAAGATGTTTGAGAGAAAATAAATTGGCAATATGATGGAAAATTTCAAATTTAAAAGGGATTAGCCCTACTTTTTGCATGCATAGGATTCTTATGGAAGATGATCATAAACCTATGATTGAATATCAACGTAGACTGAATCTGAATATGAAAGAGGTAGTAAGGGCTGAAATTACTAAATTGTTAGATGCTGGAATAATTTATCCTATTTCTGATAGCTCATGGGTAAGTCCGGTACATGTTGTACTAAAGAAAGGGGGAATGACTGTCATAGAAAATGAAAATAATGAATTAATTTCCACTAGAACAGTAACGGGTTGGAGAGTTTGCATTGATTATAGAAAACTACATAATGCAACCCGTAAAGATCATTTCCCTTTACCATTTATTGATCAGATGCTTGAAAGATTGGCCGGAAAAGCATATTTTTGTTTCTTAGATGGTTTTTTAGGTTACTTTCAAGTAGAAATTGCACCAGAGGACCAAGAGAAGACAATATTCATATGTCCTTATGGGACATTTGCCTATCGACTAATGCCATTCGGTCTATGCAATGTACTAGCCACTTTCCAAAGGTACATGAAGGCAATCTTCACCGAGTTCATAGAGAAAATCATGGAGGTTTTCATGGATGACTTTACCGTGTATGGGATGTCATTTGATGATTGCTTGATGAATCTTGAAAAAGTGTTGAAACGGTGTATTGAAACCAATTTGGTACTAAATTGGGAGGAATTGTGCTCGGGCATAAAATTTCAAAGAAAGGAATTGAGGTGGACAAAGCAAAGGCTGAAGTGATAGAGAAATTGCCACCTCCAACCAATGTAAAGGGAGTAAGAAGTTTCTTAGGGCATGCAGGTTTTTATAGACATTTTATTAAAGATTTTTCAAAAATTACTAAACCTTTGTGTAATTTACTTAATAAAGATGCAATTTTTGACTTTGATGAAAGTTGTTTAGATGCTTTTAACAAGTTAAAGGAAGCTCTTACGACAGCTCCAATTATTTCACCACCAGATTAGAGTTTGCCCTTTGAAATTCTTTGTGATGCTAGTGATTTTGCTATTGAAGCAGTGTTAGGACAAAGAAAAGACAAGAAAGAATATGTGATATACTATGCGAGCAAGGTGCTTGACGATGCTCAGAATAATTATACCACAACTGAAAAAGAAATGCTAGTGATCGTAACTGTATTGAATAAATTTAGGTCATATATAGTGGACTTAAAGACTAGCATTTTTATAGACCATGCGGCAATAAGGTACATGGTAAAAAAGAAAGAAGCCAAGCCGCGATTAATTAGATGAGTCATACTTATAACTGAATTTGATCTAGAGATCAAAGACAAGAAAGGTGTCGAGAATGTGGTAGCTGATCACCTTTCGAGACTGGAGTATATGAAGGGAAAGAATGATGAGTTGGTAGTAAATGATTATTTCCCTGAAGAATTGTTACTTATGACTGAATTTGATCTAGAGATCAAGAACAAGAAAGGTATCGAGAATGTGGTAGCTGATCACCTTTCGAGACTGGAGTATATGAAGGGAAAGAATGATGAGTTGGTAGTAAATGATTATTTCCCTGAAGAACTGTTGATGATGATTGAAGAAGTAACTCCATGGCATGCCGATTTTGTAAATTATTTGGTGAGTGGGGTTGTTCCCTCCGAATTTGATTATCAAAAAAAGAAGAAATTTTTTTAGGATGTAAAGTTTTATTTTTGGGAGGACCTTTTGCTTTTCAAATATTGTAGAGACGAGATTATTAGAAGATGCATTCCTGAGAATGAAGTGAATAATATCTTAGAGCAATGCCACATTAGAGAAAGTAGTGGCCATGCATGAACATACAAGACTGTGGTGAAAGTGTGGCAAAGTAGATTTTACTGGCCACATATGTACAGGGATGCACAAAATTATGTTGAATCTTCTGACAAGTGCCAAAGAACTGGAAACATTTCAAGGAGATTTGAAATGCCACTTAATAACATTTTAGAGGTTGAACTGTTTGATGTATGGGGTATTGATTTCATGGGACCTTTTTCCACTTCTTTCAATAATCAATATATCCTAGTAGTAGTTGATTATGTTTCTAAATGGGTAGATTTTATAGCTTGCTCAAAGAATGATGCCAACACTGTCATAAGATTTGTTAAAAGAAACATATTTTCACAGTTTGGAGTTCTTAAAGCAATGATTAGTGATGGAGGTTCCCACTTTTGCAATCAAATTTTTGATAAACTTTTGAGAAGATGTGGAGTAAGACATAAGGTTGCAATACCTTATCATCCACAGACAAGTGGCCAAGTGGAAATTTTAAATAGGGAACTCAATTGCATCTTGGAGAAGATGGTAAGTAGTTCAAGAAAAGACTGGGCATTGAAATTAGACAATGCATTATGGGCCTATCGGACGGCTTATAAAACTCCAATTGGAATGTCACCCTATAGATTGATTTTTAGAAAAGCGTGCCATTTACCCGTTAAACTTGAACACAAGGCATTTTGGGCTATAAAGAAGTTCAACATAGACTTAAAGGCTGCAGGATTCAAGAGATTGCTCCAAATAAGTAAATTAAAGGAGCTGAGAAATGAAGCCTATGAAAATGCCAAAATTTATAAAGATCGAAAAAAATAGCATGATAAGTTCATAAGGGATAGAAAATTCGAAGTGGGAAAAAAAATATTACTATTTAACTCACGTTTGAAATTTTTTCTATGTAAACTGAAATCAAGATGGTCCGGACCTTTCCGAGTGACAAAAATCTACCCCAATGGAGTTGTTGAAATTCAAAAAGGAGAAGAAAGACCATTCATGATGAATGGGCAACGCTTGAAAGCCTATTTCGAAGGAAATGCCATTGAAAAAGCTTCAATTTGTTCGTTGGAGGACGCTCAGTGAAGACAGATCAACGTCTAGCTAATGACATTAAAAAAGCGCTGGTTGGGAGGCAACTCAAATAAAATTTATAACGTATTTCTTTTAATTTATGCAAATTTAATTATGCCCCTTTTGTTTAAATTTAAGCTTGTCTTTTATTTTAACCAATAATAATAAAAATAAAAATAATAAAATTTTAATATAGTTGATTAATAATAATAATAATAATAATTAATAAATAAAAATAAAAAAATATAATAAAAAATAGGGATAGATAAAAGTTTTTTAGGAGTTTTAGATTATCTAGATAACTTTTAGTAGAGTTTTTAGGACTAGTTATTTATATAGAATTTTAGAATTAGAATTAGATTTAAATTCTAATTTTATTTTCAATTAGGATTAGTCTTTATCTTTAATTTGAAAAGTTAGAAGTAATCTGTACATCTTTCAATCTATTTAAAAGGGAATTAAGGTTCAGGAAGTTAAATCATCCTTATTCCTCACTCTTCTTTTCATAAATATGGTGAGAACTAGAGCCACCATTTTTAAGAAAGTCAATATGACCTGCATACAAGTTGAGAGTGTTATCCCTAAAAAGAAAAGTTCAGGAAAAGGAAAAGAAAAATTACCTTCTAATGCTCCTGAACCTTCTATAGCGGATGTTATTAA
Source organism: Aleurites moluccanus (assembly GCA_948193065.1). NCBI lineage: Eukaryota > Viridiplantae > Streptophyta > Magnoliopsida > Malpighiales > Euphorbiaceae > Aleurites > Aleurites moluccanus. The sequence goes on from CANXYC011874917.1 coordinate 17,632, forward strand.
TTTTTACTGTGAGAAGTTTGACTTATTAAAAGCTTCTTGGCAATCTGAGTTGGCACTGATTAAGAAGGATACTGTTAAGATAAAAAGGCATATGAGAGATTATTGAAGAGGAAAAGCTAAGGGCACAAGACAAATTATTGAATTTATGGACTTTTTGTTTGACTCTAAGGACAAACCATTTGATGATGGGTTTAACCTTGAAGAGAATTCTGAGCTGGATCCAAAAGTAGATGCTAAGGAGGAGGATCCTGAAGAGGATTCAGAGATGGATCCTGAGGAGAATTCAGAAAAATCAGCCAAATTTTCTTCTTCTTAAATTTATTTAGATATTAGGATTAGATTTTTCTTTTTAAGTTTTTAATTTTTACGTCTTTAATAATTTCCCTTTAAATTTGAATTTAATAAAATTTTTAGTTTTCTTTAAATCGTTTGTGTGGAATTTATTTTAGAATTATTTTTGATGTTTCTAAATCTCAATTTTTTCTTATAAATTAGATTTAGTGGTCTGTAATTCTTTTATACTTTTAAAGAGTAATTTAAGTTTAGTGCATCCTTAATCTAAATTTTTTAGAATTAATTATGAGGAGAATCAAGTAATGAATCCAACAATATAAATTTTTTTTTTTTTTTTAGAATATGGCCTAAGCATGGTAGTAAGGGAATTCTAAAAAAAGAAAAAAGAGCTGTATTGCTTATGAATAAAAAAAATATCCTGAAAATTCTCGCATCAATGTCAAAGGTATATACGAGCGAAGCTAAAAAGTAATTCGGTGATTAAATTTGCTCCTGCTTTCATTTAAATGAAAATTTTAGTGGAATAGAAAGGATAGGGATATGAATATTTCTTTAATTTAAAAAAAATATAATGAAAAAAGAATTCCTCTACTACTAGTTTTTGTGAAATTCAAGAAAATAATATATTTTAAAGTTGGAGTTGTGAAAAATATTTTCTTTATGAAAAATTCTATTCTTTTTAGCTTCTGGATGCATCGTAACTCAAAAAGAAATTGGAAAACAAATTTGAATTTAGGCTACTTTAAGTTTAATTATAATTAAAAATTTTATTCTTAAAAACTTTAATTCTTTAATGATTCTTGCATTCGATTGGAAATTTCTTTAAATTTACTTGAGAACAAGCAAATGTTTAAGTGTGAGAGAATTTGTTAGGCATTAAAATTGAGTGTTTTTATTAGTATTTTAGGTATAATTTTGTAATTAATTAATTGAGTTTTTGTATAAGTTAGGTTAATTTTAATATAGTTTTGAATTTCAATTTGAAATAATGTTTTAGCAATATTTTGGTAGATTTGATAGGATTTAAATTTGATTTTGTACAATATTTTTAATTTAAATTTGAATAGATTTTTTATTTTGGTTATGATTTTATTTTTGAATAATGATTTTTATTTGATTTGATTTTGTTTTGAAGGTTTGAAAATTGAAATTTTGGATTTTCAATTAGAAAAATTCGTCAGGAGATGAAATCCCGAGCACCCGGTATTTGGTGTGAACACCCGATATTTGGAGAAGAAGAACCGGTATTTAAAGTATATATACAACCCGAGAAATAGTAGCGAATACCGTATACCTAGTATTTTGCCACTGTACCTGGTATTTCATGTACTTATCATGTATTTTGCTCTGCCCTCATAAATGAAGTTTATAAAAAGGCAATCAAGGCTTGGGAAAGATATATATCACTCTTGGGAGCTAAGGAGACTTAAGGGAGGCTAGAGAAAATGATTTTTGGAGCTTCGAGACCTTCAATCAATCAAAGAGATCATCAAATAGAGTTTTTACTTTCTCTACTTGTTTATTTCTTTGTTAATTTTAGTATGAACATATTTAGTTTATTGATTACTTTACCTTTTCTTTATTTTACCATGTTGAACTAAATCCTTTTTCTACGATTTAGATGAAGTTAATTAAATAATAAAGGTTGATGACAATGATTTATGATTTTGATTATTCTTAATACATAGTCTGATTTGTTAATTTTGATTTTTAAGTGTTTTATAATTGACTACTATAATCACTATCTTAGGTAGCTATTTATAAGCGAGAGCTGCGATAGTTGCTAGTTCATGGAATTAATAAGCTAAGGCATGTATCATAAGAGATTAGGGTACACTTTAGTGAATTTTATGAAATTGCTAAGTATTTTAATGAATTAACATTGATTCAATGATCACAAGAGTAGACACTTGTATTAACGTTAATGTTTGGATTTTTATTTAAGAGAGATTGATTCATAATTTAGAGTAATCAATCTATCAAACACTATAGTTTTGAAATCATTATTGAGTCAGATCAACCATATAAATTCAATTAATGGAATCTAAATTCTAGATAGTTTTCTTTGATATCTTTAAATTCCAAGTTAAGTTTTCTTGTTTATTTAATTTTGCTTTTAAAAAAATTCATCCAAACTAAATTAATTTCTATCCAATTAATAAAGATAATATTAATTTCGATAATTGATAATGCTTCTCTATGGAACGATACTCTACTCACTCTATTATTTGCTAAAGTGATTCGTGCACTTGCGAAAAGCCCGAACAAGTTTTTGGCGTCGTTGCCAGGGAGGCACAACTATTTTGTCAATATCGATACTAATATTTATCTTTATTATTTTGGATTTTCTTTTCTTTTATTTTTAATTGTTTCTTTGTGAGATTCTAATTGCAGGTTTATGCGAAAATTGAGATTAATAGACTTAGAGCCATTTAATCCTGAGATCGAAAGTCAGTGCAGAAGAAATCGCAAAGAAGCAAGGTTATGTAGGTAACAACAACTCTAGCAATCACAAGATCAAACTGAAATGGCTGATGTTAGAGGAAACAAGGCCGATGTGGCGGCTAACCCAAATCTAAATGATATTCCGCAAGGATATCAAGAGCCGGAGGTTCACCATCAGCCACAACTGAGGACTTTGAGAGATTATGTGCTTCCAAATCTGAATGGAACACAATCAAGTATAGTCCAACCAGCTATCAACAACAATAACTTTAAGCTGGATTCGACTTTGATCAATATGGTCTCCAACAAGTAATTTAGTGGAGGACCTTTGAAGGACCCTAATGCCCACATCTCAAACTTCGTGGAGCTATGCAACACCGTAAAAACCAATGGAGTTCCAGATGAGGCAATTAGGTTGATGTTATTTTCATTCTCATTAAGAGACCTAGCCAAAGAGTAGATAAACAAACATCCTGAAAAATTCTTCACAAGTTGGAGGCAGTTGGTTCAAGTCTTCCTTATAAAATATTTTTCACCTGGAAAGATATTGAGATTCAAGAATGATATCTTGAATTTCAGTCAACAGGATGGATGTAACACCCCAATTTAAAGGCTTAAAACTTAAGCTTTAAAGGGTAAACCTAAGGGGTTTCTTCTTTGTTTATCAAATGTGTATTTATGCATGTTTATATTTAAATTGAATGAATATGCTTGCTATAGAAAGTTTTACACATGTAAAAGTGCATCAAAGGCTGTTAGGAAGAAATTGGGAAAAACTCAAAATTTTGTGAACTGGGAGTAAAATGGTCATTTCACACCCCTTCGAGTTTTATGGAAATAAACATGATATTTGAAGGTAGAAAAGAATATTAGGACATGAAAATGGTGTTATTTAATTTATTTGAAGTTTTGTTGGAGAATTAAACTCGGTTGAAAATAGTTCTCGGCAAGTTGCTCAATTGAGGTGCTTGAGGTGCTTCGGTTGAACTAAGGGCAAAATGGTCTTTTCCTTTGAAATATGGAATTATATGGTGTATGCAATCCTATGGCATCATTTTAGGCTTGAATAAATCTAACCATTGGATCAAATGATGAAGAAATGGATGGTTAGATGAATAGGTTTCACAATTCCTATCATAAGCTCAAAGTATAGGATTACTAGCTTTAGTCATGGATTTAGTGTATCAAATGTATGTATAAGCCATCTTTGTTGACTTTGATTAACCAATGGCATAAAAGTAAGAATGATGGATGGTTGGATGGCTAGGTTTCACCAATTCTATCATAAGAATGTTGTATAAGATCAAACCTTTAATTTTTTGGTGGATTTTTCCCACCACTTCACCATTGTCTTCATCCATCACCATTTATGTTTAGCATTTTCTCTTTCATTTCTCCACCAAGTTTCGGCCACCATTGTTAAAGATCAAAGCTTGTGATTTTCTTTCAATTTTTTATAGAAACTAGTTAATTCCACCATTATAAATACAAATATAACCTTAGATTTCAAAGAAAAACTTGAAAAAGCTAAGAATCAAAGCTTTGAAGTTTTTGAAGAACTTTTGGTAAGTTAATGGTTTTGTGATTCTTTTGATTCAAATATGTTCCTAAGGTATTCTTTGATGATTATTAGTGATTAAAACACATTTTGAATGGATGGAGATCAAAAAGTTGGATTGAAACCCTAATAGGAAGAACTTTGAATCAAATTGATGTTTTGATGATTCTTTTGGTTTAAATGATCTTTAAATAATGTGTATGATATGAATTTGTGGTTAAAAGATTGAAACAAATTCATTTGGAAGGAAAACAAGAATGGTCGAATTGAGGTGCTTGTATATTGATGTGTGATTTTGATGTTTAAATGATTTTAAAGGTATGAATGATGTATATTTGATGTGTTTAACATGACTTGATGGCTAAATGTTTGAAATAAATTCACTTGGAGCAAAACTTGGTTTGGCCGAAATTATGAAGTGAGAATAATGCCTTAGTGCTTTGATGTTTGATAGGTTTAAATGAATGAATGTTATGCATTTGATGTTTATGAATGATGTACAATTGAATGGTGTTAAAAAATGGAAGAATGGAATGATTTCCATTAAAGTGATAATATGTTGACTTTACTACTTTAAGGTGTTAGGCAAATGCAAATGAGGAAGTAAGATTTGAATATAGTATAATGGCTTGAATGATTGAAATGTGTAAGTTTAAATGTGGAAAGATTGAATGGCATAAGTGATTTGAAAGCATACTTTGAACTTGATGTATGTTTGGTATGAAATATTGAGCTAAGTGTTTGAAAGTTCATAACTTAGCATTATATTGATGAATATGTGTAAAGTGAATGGAATATGTTGATAGAAATGCATTTGATGCATAAAAGGTATGAAATGTGTTAAAGGTATGGAATAGAGCCTTTGATGTTCAGTATGTGTATAATGTGTGTTTATGTGTGTTGATATGCTTGAATATGATATGAAATGTGTTTTGATATAGTTTGTGTTGAGTATGAGTCTTATAAGACCAATTTGGACATTATAAGGGAAAGTTCCCACAAAAGAGCAGCCGACGGCGAGTCGCGGGCTGGCTAGGGTTTCAGGGGGAATTTATTGAAGTTTGCTAAGAGGTGAGTCTATATATATAATTGATGCATTATTCATTCATAAGTCATGAATTTATGCATATGAAATGATATCCTTGCTTGAAAACCATTAATGATCCACATTTGGGTAGATTTGCCAATATGACCTAAAATAGAGCCACCGAAATGCCTAAAATTAGCACAAACTTTGAATTGCTATAAAAGTTATTCTGAAAGGTTTTTTGACATGAAACCAAGCCAATTATCTATTATATATTTGTATTTGTTATTGGTATAAAGAAAATGCCATGTTAATATTAATTACAAGGCAAACCAGAAAGTACCTGAAAAATGAAAAACGGACCCGTAATTTGGGAGCCAGTTGCGGCAGCGCAAATTAGGCCCCGGCGGGCAAAAATATGAAATTGAGCCAAACTCTTTCTTTGAGTCTTATAATGTTATATATCACCTTTTAAGTCATATTTGAGACTTATTTTGATATGTTTATGCTATATGAGACATTTGCATATAATATGTTATAACAGGACTATTTCGATGGTGTAGTTATAAATCCATCGGCTATGTATACAGATATCTATTATGACGTCTGTTAGGGATTTTTAAATTCCCTATACCAGGGAGAGTTGAGGTTGGAAATGATGTAATGGAGAGTTATGTGATGGAAGAGAAATGACAGCTCAGTTGCTATATGATATGATCTGATATGTTACAGACTCCTGTTATATTATATGCATTATGATTCATGATATGTATTTCATCATGCTATCACCATTATTCTTATTTACATATCATTAATGGATAAATGTGACTGTTCATGAATAATATTGCATACTCATATATATATATTGACTCACTGAGTATAATGTTATACGCACCCCCTCAGTGGTTATATGTTTTCAGGACCTCAGTGAGGCAGTCATCCATTGGCTACATTATCTCCAACCTTGGATCACAGATATATGTATTTGAGGTCACTCTTGTGTATAGAAGTTCCTTGGCATATAATCTATAGAGGGCTTAGATTGGCTAAAGGCATAGTGTCAATATGATCAAATGATAATCAGATATGAAATGAATATGTATATGTTGTACATATATATGATATGAGAAGCTTATATGATATGTATATGATATGTATATGATATGAGATATGATTATATTATTGAAATGCATATTGAGTTGTGATTGATCAATAGAGGTTAAAAGGGGATGTATGTATTATAAGAAGTGCAATGTTTATATGTTTATGGATAGCTTAAGTCAGAGTTACAAAGGAAACTCTGTCAGTTTTTATGCATGAATATTATGATGTTTTTAAAAAAATTTATCACCTAAAATGTATTGCAGGTTAAGTAATGAATATAAAAGTAAAAGCATGAGTTCTTTGAGGTACTGGTTGCTTAGGCATTACTCATACCCTAGGATCGTCATGGTCTAAAGTTAGGCTGTTACAGATTTAGTATCAGAGCTAAAGGTTTAGTAAACCTGTGATGTTATATGTCAGTAATAAAGTATATACCAAAGAACATAGGAGTTCGTATATCGTCTAAGTTAAAAGTTATCTTTATTGTTTGAAATTCTGCGAATCTGTAGTATGAAAACTCCTTTATGTTATGTAAATGGTTGTTTATTTAAATATATGTAGAAATATGTCAAGAAGTGTGGATAGGGATGATTTACTTGATGTGGAGGGTCAGCATAGGGCTGATAGTGGAGATTCTGAGATAGGCAATGATATTTCTATATAGGCAGAGGGGAGCAGTATTGGTGAGACTGCATTAAGATAGGAAATGCAAGAATTCAGACAGGAAATGTTAAGGAGAAACCAAGAAATGATGCAAATGCTGCAAGCACACATAACAGCACAGGCAGCAGCTGTGCCACAGCCACCACCATCACCATCTGTTCAATCTGTTGTACAACCTGAGATACCACCAGCACCAGAGAGGGTGCCAGTTGAACAGAGAAGGGTAAGAAACAAAAGAATTATTCCTGAAGGTGGTTTCAGTATTACAGACTTTCTAAAGTTACAGCTACCCACCTATTCTGGGGAGTATGGTACAGATCCCTGTGATTTCATTGAGAGGGTAGATAGAGTTGTCAGAAAGCTGCCTTGTTCATATGCCAGAATTATCGAGCTGGTAGGTTTATTATTTGTGGGGGATGCCTCCATATGGTTTGATGAGCACATCGATGCCAATATCCATAGTAATGACCCAATCACTTGGGAAGAGTTCAAACAGAAGCTGATGGAGGAATTTTTACTAGCTGGAATCGGAGACAGGAACATTATGAGGTTTGAACAACTTAAACAGGGAAACCTCAGTGTTATTAACTATGCCAGGGAATTCAGGAAATTGAGTAAATATGCTAGACAAATAGCTCTCACAGAGGCAGATCTGATTGGCCATTTCAGAAGAGGCCTGCATGCTTCATTGCACAACATACTGTTAACTATACAGTATACAACTCTGGGATAGATTATAGATGCAACTGCACAAATGGATACTGAATACAAAAAGGAAAGAACAGAGAGCGATTTCAGAAAGAGGAGCAGAGGGGGAGAGTTCCCTAGGTATGGAGAGGGATCATCCTAGACAGGTATGACTAGGCCTACTCAGAGGCAAATTCAGACACCCTCAGTACAGAGTCAGAGGAGGGATGTTTCTAGGGGAGGCAGGATGAGGCCACCTATCCCAGCATATTCTAGAGGATCCAGTAGACCAGTGCCACAGATTCCAGAGATACCTCTATGTGTGTACTGTGGAAAGAGACATGCTGATGAATGCAGAGCCAGAACAGGATCATGTTTCAAATGTGGGCAGTTTGGCCATTTTTTGAGGGAGTGTCCTATGAGAGCTCCATAACAGACTGGTTCAGAGGCATCTCAGCTTACTGTCTAGATGACCAAAGGAGGAGCTAGTAGAGGCAGACCAGCAGGTCAAGGTCAGCCAACAGTACAGCCTCCAGCAGGGTGAGGGCAAGGAAGAGTTTTTTCCATAAATTCACATCAAGCCCAAGAACAGCAAAACACTATAGTAGGTATGGTTCCCATCTATGATACTGAGGCATACACTTTATTTAATTCTGGTGCCACACACTCTTTTGTGTCTTGTGTGTTTGCTAGAAAAATGGGATTAATTAGGGAACCCTTATTGATACCCTTAGAGGTAGCTACACCTCTGGGGGAAAATATGATTTTGAATTATAGATATAGAAACTGTCCTGTGAGGATAGCTGATAGGGTATTGTTTGCAGACTTGATTGAGTTGTCAATACTGGAATTTGATGTAATATTGGGTATGGACTGGTTAACATTATACAGGGCTATTATTGATTGTTCTCTGAAACAAATAGAGTTTAAAATAGATGGGCATGAAAAGTTTACTTTTCAGGAAGAGAAAAATAAGAAAATGCCAGGGCTGATTTTAGCTATTCAGGCACAAAAAGTGTTAAGAAAAGGGTGCAGTGCTTATTTGGCATCAGTGGTAGACACTACAAAGGTACCTAAGGAGTTAGAACATATTCCAGTGGTACAAGAATTTTCAAATGTGTTTCCTGCAGATCTTTCAGGATTGCCACCAGAAAGGGAAATAGAATTTGAAATTGATGTATATCCGAGTACAGATCCGATATCTATTTCTCCCTATAGAATGGCACCACCAGAGTTAAAAGAGTTAAAAGTACAGTTACATGAACTGCTTGATAAGGGGTTTATCAGACCCAGTAGTTCACCTTGGGGAGCTCCAGTGTTGTTTGTTAAATAGAAAGATGGGACACTGAGAATATGTATTGATTATAGATAGCTTAACAAGGTGACAGTAAAGAACAGGTATCCTTTGCCCAGAATAGATGATTTGTTTGATCAGTTACATAGAGCCTATTATTTTTCTAAGATTGACTTGAAATCAGGGTACCATCAGTTGAAAATTAAAAAGGAGCATGTTTCAAAGACTGCTTTCAGAACCAGATATGGGCACTATGAATTTCTGGTATTACCATTTGGGTTAACTAATGCACCTGCAGCTTTCATGGACCTGATGAACAGAGTATACAAGACCTATTTAGATAAGTTTATCATTGTCTTTATTAATGATATTCTTATTTACTTTATTAATGATATTCTTATTTATTCTAGGAGTAAAGAGGAACATGAAGAGCATCTTAGGATCACATTACAGATTTTGAGAGAGCACCAGTTATATGCCAAATTTTCTAAATGTGATTTCTGGTTGACTGAGATTGCATTTTTGGGACATGTTATTAGTCAAGATGGCATCAAAGTTGATCCTCAGAAAGTATAAGCAGTAGCTAATTGGCCACGACTCTCTACTGTGACTGAAGTGAGGAGTTTTGTGGGATTAGCTGGGTATTACAGGAGATTTGTTAAAGACTTTTCAAAGATAGTTGCTCCTTTGACCAGGTTGACTCGGAAGCAAGAAAAGTTCCATTGGAGTGAACATTGTGAGAGAAGTTTTCAGACTCTCAAGACATGTTTGACTACTGCTCCAGTGTTGACATTACCTACTGAGATTGGTACTTTTGCTATTTACTGTGATGTATCCAGAATTGGCTTGGGATGTGTGCTAATGCAAGATAGAAAGGTAATTGCTTATGCTTCACGACAGTTGAAGAAGCATGAAGGGAATTATCCTACTCATGATCTAGAGATGGCAGTAGTGATCTTTGCTTTGAAAATATGAAGACATTATCTTTATAGGGTTAAATGTGAAATCTATACAGATCATAAGAGTCTTCAGTATCTACTTCAGCAGAAAGAACTGAATTTGAGACAGAGGCGATGGGTGGAACTGTTAAAAGATTATGATTGCCAGATTTTATATCACCCAGGGAAGGCTAATGTGGTAGCTGATGCACTTAGCAGGAAATCTATGGGTAGTTTATCATATGTGACAGTCACAGAGAAGCCTCTAGTACAGGAGTTCAAAGAATTGATAGCAATGGGGTTAACCCTAGATTTTGAATTACAAGGACAGGAACAGGTGCTGATAGCACAATTTCAAGTTAAACCCTTGTTGTTAGATGAAATAAAGAATTCTCAAGGTAAAGATGCACAGCTAGTGAGGATCATGGAATTAGTCAGTGAAGGTAAAGTTCCTGAATTTACAGTTAGGGACAATGTATTGAAATATAATAACAGATTGTGTGTACCTGACTGTGATGGGTTAAGAAAGCAGATCATGGAGGAGATTCATTATGCTCCATACACTGTTCATCCAGGAATAACAAAGATGTATCAGGATCTGAAACAACATTTTTGGTGGCCCAACATGAAAGGTGACATAGCTAAATTTGTGTCTACTTGTTTAGCCTGTCAGCAGGTTAAGGTAGAATATCAGAAACCATCTGGTTTATTACAGGAGATTCAATTGCCATAATGGAAATGGGAACAGGTAACCATGGAATTTGTAGTTGGATTGCCAAAGACACAGAGAGGCTATGATTCTATATGGGTAATAGTGGATCGGTTAACTAAGTCAGCTCACTTTCTGGAAGTAAAGACCACCTATATAGCAGTTCAGTATGCTCAGATATATGTTGACAAGATTATCAAACTGCATGGTGTACCATTGATGATTATTTCTGATAGAGGTACTCAGTTTACTTCTAGATTCTGAAAGAAATTCTAAGAGGCTTTGGGTACTAAGCTACAGTTAAGTACTGCATTTCACTCATAGACAGATGGTCAGACTCTATTCAGACCTTAGAGGATATGTTAAGGCTCTGTGTGATGGATTATAAAGGCATCTATGATCATTACCTGCCATTGATTGAATTTGCATACAACAACAGTTACCACTCCACTATTGACATAGCACCATATGAAGCACTGTATGAAAGAAAGTGCAGATCTCCTATCTGTTGGATAGAACCTGGGGAGAAACAGTTAGAGGGCCCTGATTTGATTAGAGAAACAATGGAAAAAGTGTCCATGATTAAAGAGGGAATTAAGACTGCCTTCAGTAGGCAGAAGAATTATGCTAATCCTAAGAGAAAGGATATGCAGTTCAGTGTAGGTGATTATGTGTTCCTTAAAATCTCTCCAATGAAGGGAGTTATGAGATTTGGAAAGAAAGGAAAGTTATCACCTAGATATATAGGTCCTTTTGAGGTCTTAGACAGGGTAGGGAATGTATCCTACAAATTGGCACTACCTCCAAACATAGGACATGTGCACCCAGTTTTTCATATTTCTATGTTAAGGAAATATGTATCAGATCCATCCCATGTTCTTCAGCTACAAGATGTAGAGTTAAATGAAGAGTTAGCCTATGAGGAAGTACCAGTTAATATAATTGATCAACAGATTAGACAGCTTCGCAACAAGAGCATTCCTATGGTTAAAGTCTTATGGAGAAATAGGACAATAGAGGAATGTACTTGGGAGAGTGAAGCTGAGATGAGGCAGAGATACCCATCTGTATTTCTTGATTCAGGTTTCTATTTTCTTTATTGCATTAAGTAAATTCGAGGACAAATTTAATTAAGGAGGTAGAATGTAACACCCCAATTTAAAGGCTTAGAACTTAAGCTTTAAATGACAAACTTAAGGGGTTTCTTCTTTGTTTATAAGATGTGTATTTATGCATGTTTATGTTTAAATTGAATGAATATGCATGTTTTAGAAAGTTTTACACATGTAAAAGTGCATCAAAGGCTGTTAGGAAGAAATTGGGAAAAACTCAAAATTTTGTGAATTGGGGGTAAAATGGTCATTTCACATCCTTTCGAGTTTTATGGAAATAAACATGATATTTGAAGGTAGAAAAGAATATTAGGACATGAAAATGGTGTTATTTAATTTATTTGAAGTTTTGTTGGAGAATTAAACTCGGTTGAAAATAGTTCCCGACAAGCTGCTCAATTGAGGTGCTTGAGGTGCTTCGGTTGAACTAAGGGCAAAATGGTCTTTTCCTTTGAAATATGGAATTATATGGTGTATGAAATCCTATGGCATCATTTTATGCTCGAATAAATCTAACCATTTGGATCAAATGATGAAGAAATGGATGGTTAGATGAATAAGATTCATAATTTCTATCATAAGCTCAAAGTATAGGATTACTAGCTTTGGTTTCGGATTTGGTGTATCAAATGTATATATAAGCCATCTTTGTTGATTTTGATTAACCAATGGCATAAAAGTAATAATGATGGATGGTTGGATGGCTGGATGGCTAGGTTTCACCAATTTTAGCATAAGAATGGTGTATAAGATCAAACCTTTGATTTTTTGGTAGATTTTTTCCACCACTTCACCATTGTCTTCATCCATCACCATTTATGTTCAGCATTTTCTCTTTCCTTTCTCCACCAAGTTTCAGCCACCATTGTTAAAGATCAAAGCTTGTGATTTTCTTTCAATTTTTGATAGAAACAAGTTAATTCCACCATTATAAACACAAATATAACCTTAGATTTCAAAGAAAAACTTGAAAAAGCTAAGAATCAAAGCTTTGAAGTTTTTGAAGAACTTTTGGTAAGTTAATGGTTTTGTGATTCTTTTGATTCAGATATGTTCCTAAGGTGTTCTTTGATGATTATTAGTGATTAAAACACATTTTGAATGGATGGAAATCAAAAAGTTGGATTGAAACCCTAATAGGAAAAACTTTGAATCAAATTGATGTTTTGATGATTCTTTTGGTTTAAATTATGTTTAAACGATGTGTATGATATGAATTTGTGATTAAAAGATTGAAATAAATTCATTTTGAAGGAAAACAAGAATGGTCGAATTGAGGTGCTTGTATATTGATGTGTGATTTTGATGTTTAAATGGTTTTAAAGGTATGAATGATGTATATTTAATGTGTTTAACATGAATTGATGGCTAAATGTTTGAAATGAATTCATTTCGAGAAAAACTTGGTTTGGCCGAAATGATGAAGTGAGAGTAATGCCTTAGTGCTTTGATGTTTGATAGGTTTAAATGAATGAATGTTATGCATTTGATGTTTATGAATGATGTACAATTGAATGGTGTTGAAAAATGGAAGAATGGAAGGATTTCCATTAAAGTGATAACATGTTGACTTAACTACTTTAAGGTATTAGGCAAATGCAAATGAGGAAGTAAGATTTGAATATAGTATAATGGCTTAAATGATTGAAATGTGTAAGTTTAAATGTGGAAAGATTGAATGGCATAAGTGATTTAAAAACATACTTGGAACTTGATGTATGTTTGGTATGAAATATTGAGCTAAGTATTTGAAAGTTCATAACTTAGCATTATATTGATGAATATGTGTAATGTGAATGAAATATGTTGATATAAATGCATTTGATGCATAAAAGGTATGAAATGTGTTAAAGGTATGGAATAGAGCCTTTGATGTTCAGCATGTGTATAATGTGTGTTTATGTATGTTGATATGCTTGAATATGGTATGAAATGTGTTTTGATATGGTTTGTGTCGAGTATGAGTCTTATAAGACCAATATGGATATTATAGGGGAAAGTTCCCAGATAAGAGCAGCCGACGGCGAGTCGCGGGCTGGCTAGGGTTTCAGGGGAAATTTATTGAAGTTTGCTAGGAGGTGGGTCTATATATATGATTGATGCATTATTCATTCATAAGTCATGCATTTATGCATATGAAATGATATGCTTGCTTAAAAACCATTAATGATCCACATTTGGGCAGATTTGCCAATATGACCTAAAACAGAGCCACCGAAATGCCTAAAATTAGCACAAACTTTGAATTGCTATAAAAGTTATTCTGAAAGGCTTTTTGA
>CANXYC011875184.1:0-15701 GCA_948193065.1 Aleurites moluccanus
TATGTAATGATATAGAAGGATGCAATTGAATCCCCTTGATTATATGTATGAATATGGAAATTATATGATGTTATATTCTTGGCATTTATGAGAATAGTGATCTGTGAGTTCTACGGGTTTATGGTGGCCTTAAGCCTACCCTTTCCCTAGGACCGTCGCACCACTGGAGTTGGGGTGTGACACTTTTACTCCAATTGGGTCCTTATAAATTTTCAATTAAATCCTTACTTTTATTTCCTTTTGCAATCAAGTCCTATTATTTTTGTAACCCAATTTGGCCATTTTATTTTATTTATTTATTTTATTATCATTATTTTATTTTTTTCAAATAATCAATTAACAATCAAACACACATGTAAGCACATCAAATTAATTTCAAATAAATAAACATAAATTCTCGATGGTCCTTAACTATACTAGGTTCGATTTGGGCTTGGTGTTACATGAGTATACCAAAGACAACTTTTAGTACACAATTTGGACATTATAACATTTTAGTGTTGTCATTGGGTGAACAAATGCTCTTGTGGTATATAAGTGGATTTAATGAATCAGGTATTGAAGACTTATTTGAATAAGTGTGTCAAAGTATTTATTGATAATATTATTATCTATTCTTAAAATGAAGAAAAGCATGCAAAGTATTGGATAACAGTATTACAGACATTGTGAAAATTTAAGTTGTATGTTGAATTGTTAAAAAAAAATCAGTGTTGGTCTGTTAAAATCTATGTCATAAGTTATAATGTCAGTGAAGAGAATATTAATGTAAAAGTTATTGCCAGATGGCTTTGACCTATTCATGTTAATGAGATATGTAATTTTTCTGGATATTGTTGAAAACTTTAGTCGGTTTTTAAAGGATTTCTTAATATTAATAGCTCTATGGACTAGAGTAACTAAGAAATAAGAAAAGTAATAAGGAACTGAAGGAAGTAAAAAGAATTCACAGACACTTAAGTTTTGATTCATGGTTGCTCTAATGATGGTCTTATCAACGAAAACTAATAAATTTATAGTGTACTGTGATATATTTGGAGTTGGACTAAGTAGATTTTTTGTATAAAAGAAGAAAGTGTTTGCTTATGCTTTATGATAAAAAGATTAAGATTTGCGACAACGAAAATGGGTTAGAATGTTAAAAGATTATGATTAAGAGACAATATATATATCATCCAAGTAAATATAATGTTGTAACGAATACATTAAGCAGAAAATCAATGGAAATTTTAATTCATATTACTGTTGCAAGAAGATCAATAATACAGTAGGTCAAATAACTGATCGATGTGAGAGTTGAATTAGAATTAATATCCTAGGATCAAAATCAGACTCTGATAGCCCAGTATCGGGTAAAACTAATAATGACTAAGGATATAAAAGTAACACAGGAAAAAGATTCTTAACTTTTAAGTTAAAAGAAGATGTACAAAATGGTAAGACTTTTGAATTATTCACAGATAGTGAAATACTGAGATATGGAAAACAATTATGTATACTAGATACTAATGGATTATAGAACAGGATCATAAAAGAAGCACATTACGCTTATTATTGTGTTCATCTGGAGTTACCAAGAAATATTATGATTTTAAGGAATACTACTAGTAGCTAATATGAAGTGAGATGTAACAAAAATTGGTATTTATTTACTTAGCCTGTCACAAATTAAGCCGAATCATCAGAAGCCATCAGGTCTACTACAGGAAATTAAATTATCAGAGAAAAATGAAAATAAGTTACCATGGATATTAAGGATTGTTGATTGATTGACTAAGAAAACCTTCTCTCAAAGATAGGATTAGTTATGTTACGGCATAATATGCTCAACTTTATGTGATAAAATAGTATGACTTTTTGGAGTATTTATGATTAAAGAAAGAATGAAGACAGAGTTCAGTGCTTAAAAAGATTATGCGGATCCTAAAAGGAAAGATATTCTTTTTACCAAAGGTAATCTTATTTTCCTTAAGATTTTGTTTATGAAAGGTGTAAGAAGATTCGAAAGAAAGGTAAATTGTCACCTAGATTCATTGAACTATTTGAAATCCTGGAGGAAACTAATAATGATGCTTATATATTGGTACTTACACTTAATCTGAATTATATGCATCCAGTGTTTTAAGTAATCGACACTTCACAAATATTTTCTGGATCCATCACATATAATGGAATCACAGAATATAGAGATGGAGAAAGACTTATCATGTGAAGAAGTACCTATAAAGTTAAGTGTTCAACATGTTAGACAAAAACATAATAAGAAGATTTCGATGGTAAAGGTACATTGGATGTATATAATCAACAACAGACTATACAAAGGAAAGCAAGTATAATAAGCATGCTAATTATTCATTTATATTCCTATAGTAAGACATGTGTTAATTTTAAATTCGAGGATGAATTTATTTGAAAGGGGGAAGAATGTAATACCCTAAATTTATGTCACAGTTATTAAGTAGTTTACTTAAGTATCAGACCAAAAACACCGACAATAGTAAGGAAATCTGAGGAATTGATACATTAATTAATTAAAGTTAATTTTTCTTAGTTTCATGGCTAATAAGAGATTAAGAATAATAATTGTTAATTATATGAAGAGAATATGGAAAAGTATTAAAATAATGAAAAATCAATAGAGTGGCAAAATTGTAAATAAATGAAACTCTAGGGGTATTTTAGAAAAGCCATTGTTCACTATCCAGAATGACTATAAAAGCAGTATAATGATAAACTATAAATAAAAATAAGATATTTCATTTCCCACTTTGAAATCTAAAACTCAACAGAATTGACATAATAAGTTACAGAAAGTTGTAAGGTCGTATGATTAAAGGAAGTTTTAGGGATGAAATTATAATTTGCCAATTCTCCCACCTATAAAAGTCACACTTAGCCATTTTTGCTCATTTTCTTCTTCTCTCCAAGACTTGGCCGAACCATTGTTACCAATTTTCAAACCAAATTTCCAAAAATAAACTTGAAGAAAACCTAAAATCACCCTTATATCTTTCATTTCCCATCCATTTCTCACTTGAATTCTTAAAGGAAATTAAGATTGTTTTTCATTGGGATTTCGGCAAGAACACTATCATAAGGTAACTAAGTGATTTCTTTGATTAATTAGATTAAATAAGTGTTAAAGATGATGAATTAGATGGGTTTGAAGTTCGATTTAACTCGATTTGTTTCTACTTGCTTAGCCTGTCAGCATGTTAAGTTTGAGTATCAAAAGCCGTCTAGATTATTACAGGAGATAGAGTTGCCAGAATGGAAATGAGAGTAGGTTACTATGGATTTTGTAGTCGGTTTACCGAGGACTACACGAGGTTATAACTCCATATGGTTATTGTGGACAGATTGACAAAATTTGCTCATTTCCTAGAAGTGAAGACCAGTTACTCAACAGCTCAGTATACACAGCTTTATATGGATAAGATTTTACAGCTTCATGGAGTGCCATTGATGATTATATCGGATAGGGGTACATAGTTTACTTCTCGATTTTGGCAGAAGTTTCAGGAGGCTATGAGTACTTAGTTACGGTTCAGTATAGCTTTCCATCCATAGACCGATGGACAATCAGAGAGGATTATCCAGTCATTGGAGGATATACTGCGATTATGTGTTATGGGTTTCAAAGGTAATTGGAATCAATATCTGCCATTGATTGAGTTCTCCTACAACAACAGTTACCATTCTTTTATTGGAATGGCTCCATATGAAGCACTGTATGGTAGGAAATGAAGATCTCCAGTATGTTGGGTGGAACCGGGTGAGAAATAGTTGGAAGGCCCAGAGTTGGTAAAAGAGATAATGGAAAAGGTGCCTATCATTAAAGAACAGATGAAGACCGCTTTCAGCAGACAAAAGAGTTATGCAGATCCGAAGCGAAAAAATGTTCACTTTGCAGTTGGTAACCACATTTTCCTCAAGATCTCACCAATGAGAGGTGTTATAAGATTTGGAAAGAAAGGGAAGTTGTCACCGAGATATGTGGAGCCTTTTGAAATACTTGAAAAGATTGGCAATATGGCATATAGGTTGGCTCTTCCACCTAGTTTGAGCCATGTTCATCTGGTGTTCCATATTTCTATGCTGCGAAAGTATGTACCTGATCCATCACATGTATTAGAGATACAAGATATTGGGGTTAATGAAGACTTGTCGTACGAAGAATTACCAGTGAGATTATTGATCGACAAGTCAGGCAATTGCATAATAAGGAGATTCCGATGATAAAAGTGCTTTGGAGGAATCAGACGATGGAAGAGTGTACTTGGAAGAGCGAGCAGGACATGATGAATAAATATTCATTCATGTTCCAGCATTGAGGTATGTGTTTATTTTAAATTCAAGGACAAATTTATTTGAAGGGGGTAGAATGTAATACCCTAGAAATTGCAACCATAATTGAACAATAATATAATTAGTTATTTGTCTGGGAACATCGAAATAATTAAAGATAATTTTTAAAACATGGTTAGAATGCATTTGTAATACTGTCCCGGAAAATATCGGTGTTAATAACACTGCCAAAAAAATAACAGTCCGATCGATAGATAAATTTTTTATTTAAACCAAGAGTAAAGAATTATATAAATATATGTGTAATTATAGTGAAAAAAAGAGGTAAAAAATATTTAGGAATACTGAAAAAATAAGGAATGGCAAAATCGTAAATAAGTGAAACTTTATAGGTATAGTGGGAAATCAACTGTTTGAGTTTCAGAATGGTTTTGAAACTATTTTTATAATAAAGTACAGATAAAAATAAGCCATTTGAATTCCCACTTTGAAATCTAAATCTCAACAGAATTGTCAGAATAAATTACAGAAGAAGTTGGGGTTAAAGTATGATTAATGGATAGTTTAAGGATCTATATGTAATTTCTCATCCTAACTTAGTATATAAGCATGCCTTATGAAATTTTTGGCCATTCTTCTCCTTCTTCTTCATGTTGGACGAACCATATACCCATTCTCCCGCCAATTTTCAAGCTTGATTTCTTAGAAAATCCTAAAGAAAACCTTAAATCAACCAAAGTTTTTTCATTTCCCAACCTTGATTTGCTTGGAAACTTAAAGAAATTGAAGAACAATCATCAAGTGGATTTCAGGTGGATCATCCTTTAGAGGTAACAAAGTGATTTGTTTTGTTTGATGAATGATTTAGGAGTATTAGATGATGAATTAGATGGGTTTAGTGATTAATTGCAACAATTAATGCATTTGATAACTTTTCCTTAATTTAAAACCCTAATCCTAAGTTATATGATTTGAATCTTTGATTTAGTGTTAGTTTATGTTAATTAAGTTTAGAATATATTAATTGGAAGCTAATGGATGGATTATTTGTGGTTAATTTAGTGTAGAACACAAAGATTTGAAAGATTGTGGATTTTGCCTCCTTTGAAGAAATTGGTGGCAAATCAATTTTGCTAGGTGATTTGAGGTGTAAGGTGGGTTTAATATGCATCAAATATCATACCTATTGTGTTAATATGTTGATTGAAAACTATCCTTGTTTGACCCATCTTGGCCGAACCTATGTTACTATTCATTACCTTGATTTTTGCTTGTTTTTCCTTTGATTTTCCATGCCAATTTGATTCCTTTGATTGTGTTAATTGTTGGCAAATTGATATTTTTTGGTATTGCCTACAATGTGAGCTATTTGTTGATTGTATGGGCAATGTCAATGTTGCACCATAGCCTAGCCAATTTATCCATCCATTGTTGCACACCAAGTGTTCGATGAAATGCCTAGTTCAAATCCATAGGCCTACCATTGATTTCTTCCATAGGCCTACCATTTGAATGTCATCATTGCTAGTGATATTGGCATACCAATTGAGTCAACTTCTTGACTTGTTTTGTCCAACTTTTGATCCATCTCATTGTTAATTGATAATCATATTACTAATGTCTATTGATTCATTTATTGCTTATCTATTGTTAAATCACAGTCTCGTATGATTATTCACAAGTTACTCCTATTTGATGAGATTAATATTGTATATTATTATCTATTGATTGTTTCATACTTTTATTGATTCCAATGAGATTTGACAAAGCTGCCTCACAGACAGGGTAGTGGGTACATACTGTCGGCAATGTGTACATTGTATAATGATACCCTAACTGAGAAGGGTTAACAGTCTTAACCATAAGACCTGATCAGTCTTATGTTTATTGATACATGATGGATACATGTGATATGCGTTTCATGGCCCTACATCTATCTTATCTATAAGATATATTTTTCATTGATTTGATTATTAATTCTACAGTCATCTACTGTAACTGGATTCTTTATTATAACTTTGTTAAGAAGATTGTTATTATTTATTCATCTGCTTATTATCCATTGATTATTCCAGTCTTTACTGGTGGATGCATATTAGATTCACTGAGTATCTTATATACTCACCCTTTCATTGTTTCTCCTTTTCAAGTGCAGATTAGTAAGCAGATTCCCTACTGTTACTTCCCGAGGAATTGTGCAGTGTCCTATAGCAGTGTAATTATTTAAAACACTGTATTTTATATGTATATGTTTTAGTAGCTCCATGGGTATTGTATAATGACATAGTTAGATTATGTATATGTATGTATGACTTATTATGGAGTATAATTAATGATATGGCATGAGATTATGATAGTTACAGCCAATTGCAATATGAATTACAGAATGTTAGCATAAATAGTAATTAAGTAAATGATTAATAAAATGATAGTATTTGGTAATAGTATGTGATATTGGGTCTATGGGTGTCGGTCGCTTCTGGTATCTCCTGTTTCCTAGGACCGTTATGTTTTAAAATCGGGACGTGACAGACTTGTTTATTGGTTTCATACCCTTGTTTCTGTTAAATTTTCTTATTTATGTATTTTGGTGTGCAACACAGTAACCTATGATTATTTATCTGTTATTTATTGTTTATCTAACATTTATCCATTATATGATACATATTATATTCACTGAGTATTTTTATACTCATTCCTTAGTTGTTTACCATATTTCAGGTCAGGAATAAAAGGCAGATTCCAGAATTTTTTTCTTCTGTGGAATTCTGCAATTTATTTTGTTAGTGTAATTATTTGAAACACTATATTATGAAAACATTTTAGTTGCTCCATGGGTTATGTATATAGATATAGTTAGTCTGTATAAATGATTGATAAATATTTTATGGTAGTTTATTATATTTATGGTATGTAATGATGATGATTACATACATTAGAATGACAAGTTACAGAATGTCAGATTAAAGAGTACCAGAATACATAATTCAATATAAGTAATTAATTGAATAATAATAAGATGGTAATTGATTATGTTAGTGGGTTCTACGGGTGTCGGTTGCCTCTGACAGTTCCTATATCCTAAAATCGTCATGTTCTATTTTTGAGATATAACAACCTCATATTGAAGGCCTACTTCATATAACAAATTGGCTACATCAAATAAGCCCAACAAGCGACTTTTCTTCCACACTAGAAGAGGCTAGCTTGACAAGAGCCATAGCCAAATACTCTCATTCAAAAACTAGGAAAAATAGTGTAACATCTCTCTAAACTCATTCATCTCCCTGAGCCTTTAACTCTGTATTTGCATATATTAATAGGCTTTAGACTTGGTCCTCTAATACTTGTTTCTCTATTTCTTTTCTTGCTTATGCAAGCCCATAGACCAATGATGGCTTATCCCAACTCAACTTAAGTCCAAAACCTCTAACTCCATGCATCTAATTTCACTCTCTTAAATCCAACACTTCTAACTTTAAGTCTTAACGATGGGTGACCTCTAGGTCTATGTCTCCCTAAGAAAACTCCGTCAGTCACTAGACATAAATGAGGCTATAGATACTCATTAAATATTATTATTTATTATTTTAATATTTTAATTTATTGCAATAGAAAAAAAAATGCTTTACTTCCCATGTCTATATTTCCCAATTCCTTAATTTTTGAAAGCAAAGGTTGTTGAATTGAAGTGTAATATCTATGTCACCGGATTAGTATGTTGGATAATTATATAATATGATTACGAATTTATTATTGTTTAGTATTTTTAATGAGTTGAATTATTGTTTTTATTAAAAAAAAAAACAGAGATTATTGTTCGTGAATTTGGTTGAGTTTAATTTTATTTTAATGTTATTATTCTACTAACTTGGCTTTTGAACGTTTGATAAAATAAATAAATAACAACTAAGTTGTTGTTCGAGTCAGTTTCTGATTTTCTTTTTCTCTTATGTTTAGGTAGACTACTTAAATAAAATTTTATATAAAATTATAATTACTCAATAGACTAACAAAAACTAGTTTTTGCTTAAAAATATATTTAGTCAAATCAATAATATTAGCATAAATGTATAGTAAATTAATGGAGAGAATATAAAACAGGCAGTATTATTATTTATTTATTTTTTAAAAAGAAAATTTAAGTAATATATATGTTCAAATATAAAAAATTAATTAATTAATTACATTTCAAAATATTGTTATTTTTTTCGATGATGACAATAACTGAATTAATCAAATTAATCAAATCAAATTGAAATTGATTATTTGATAATATATTTGATTTGAATTGATTTAAAAAATAAAGTAAATCAAAAGTTTAGTTTGGTCCACAATTTGAATATTTTTTTTTATTTCAAACCAAACCAAATTAAAATTTTATTTATATATATATATTTGGTTTTATTTTATATACAACTATATATTTTTTTTTAACTTAATATTTATTTAGAATTTTAAAAAATGACTATCCATGAAAATTAACTAAAGAAAAAAAAAATTATTTCTTGAGAAAAAATATAAGTTTTAGGTGTGTTAATTAATGGATTAGACAAGTTTTGGGTTGTATAATATTGAACTATTTTTTTTAAAAAAATTATTATCTATAATTTATCGGTGTTTTTTTTCTAAATTTATAATAAAATAATGAATGATGATTTATAAAAAAATATTTTTAATTTAAAATTAATAAACTGAAAATATTTAAACCAAATCAAATCGAATTAAAATTGACAATTTAATTATAATGATAATTTAATTTAATTTAAAAAATTTTCAAACTGAAAATATTAATTTAATTTTATAATAATTTTTTAAATCAATTAAATTGAATCGATGACATCTTTAATCACAATTAATAAATATGACATTTTAAAAATATCTTGAGAATCGATTTTTTTTTTTTGGTGTAAAAGAGAGAATCTAACTTGAACATTTTATTCAGATAGTACATAATTTACCATTAAGTTATGCCATCATATATAAAAATTAAATTGTTAATAAAATAAATAGAGTTTTAAAACTCAATTGAAGTGTGTCAATACCTAACACAATTAAATTAAGGGTTATTTAAGATTTTTCTTCCTATAAAATATCTAATATATTAATTTTTTAAAAATATATTAACTTCTATAATTAATATCTTATTATACTACTAGATTGTTATGTCTAAATTTCCCTTTATTTTCCCTCACTCAACTATAAATTAGTTAACAAATTCTATTTAAAGATAAAAATATTCTTTATAACTGGAATTGATGAGCTACTATGATCTCTGCTTTTCAAACATAAAATTGTTGCACTTCTCTTCGCCCTGAAATTTCAAGATTTCATTACTACAGAAAATATAAAATTTTTTCATATATCAAAATTTCACATAACCAAAAAAAAAATTGAATAAAAAAAATAAGCTTTAAGCCCACAAGATAAAATAAAAAAAATAAAAAAAAATAACCTTTATGCAATTAGAGCATATCAAACTCCATATAATCAGTGCCTAAATAAATGGAAACTAGAGTTTGAAAGTTTAAATCTTAGAAACAGAACCAAACAATAAACAAATTCTTGTGTTGTTTATTTTCCTTCATTTTATGAGCAAACAAACAGAGGGTTAGGAAAATGTGAAATGAAATTGAGGAAGAGATCTAACCTTGGGATAGAGAAAATGCGAGAATGCAGATGAAATGAAATTTTGGATGCCACAATAGCCGCCATTTTCAAGTACCTTTCCGGCTTCCTCTGTTTACAATGAAGAAGTGCTCGCGGCTCGTGGGTTTTATCTACGAGGTCAGTTTTCAATTTTAACGCAAAAATCCTTGCTGATAAACACATGCCCACTGCAATTTTTCACTTCGAATTCACTTGCCCACTTGACTACTAGACAAGAATTGATTCAGTTATATTGTTTAAAGGTTGTTGATCTCTTATGTAGCCTTCATAAACAACCCAATAAAGCTCTGCCATCAACAACCTCATCACGAAACCATTTCCCACTCCCTGGTGCTTCTTCAAGCTTCAAAAACCTTCCTTTTCCCTAGTCCAAACTAAGATCTATGGCGTCGATGAGGAGAGAAATAAAGGAAGGAAAGCAGAGAAGTCATTGGACAGATAAGAGTACTAATGTAAATTCATAAGGATATTTCGGTCTTCTTACCTCTTAGTAACGGATAAATAGACGAAACCCTTAAATTAATGACTTTTCCAGCTATTACTCCGCTATTGGAAATTTCTAACCAACTAAGATACTGCAGATTCTAGGACTTTTTTATAATCCAAAAATTTCATAGTTGAATATTCTTGACACGTCATATTTTTTATTCCTTGTTTATTGGAAAAACTAGGTGGCTACCACATAATTATAACCTCAATTTAATCACCGAACGCCAAAATCCCTCTTTCTCAGCTACCATTTTCTCTCTCCCTCTCTCTCTGATAGCCATGTCTCTCCTTAACGATCTAATCAACCTCAATCTCTCTGAAACTACGAACAAGATCATTGCTGAATATATATGGTATGCTTTAATTATTTTTCAACATTCAAAAAAAAAAAAAGAAATTAAAGTTTTTTCCCCTTTTTTTTTAGGATTGGTGGATCTGGTTTGGACTTGAGAAGCAAAGCAAGGGTGAAAATTTTTAATTTTCTCATAATTTTCTTGGATTTTAATAGTGATATATATATTTTCCTTTTGAATGTTTGATCAGTTACTATATATTTTACGTTTAACAGACTCTTCCAGGACCAGTGAGTGACCCATCTAAACTTCCCAAGTGGAATTATGATGGTTCTAGCACAGATCAAGCCCCTGGCGATGATAGTGAAGTCATTTTGTAGTATGTTTGGATCTTTATTTTCTGTTTATGATTTTCCTCTTTACATTATATTATTCATCCAAAAATTTTCTATGATATTGAAGTTGTTATATGCTTTGACTGAATCAGCCCACAAGCAATCTTCAAGGATCCTTTCAGAAGAGGAAACAATATCCTGGTAAATTTTTTTCATTTGTCTTTTGCATTAATTGTACATGATATATATATTAAAAGACAATGGTAATAACGTCTTTTTACCATAATTATACAATAATTGTATACATAGGTGATGTGCGATGCTTACACACCAGCGGGGGAACCTATTCCCACCAACAAAAGGTTCAATGCTGCCAAGATCTTTGGCCACCCTGACGTTGTTGCCGAAGAGCCTTGGTAATTCTTTAATTTTTTTCCTTTTAGGAATAACTATTTATATGCACTTTTGCAAATAATAACACATTTAATTTGTTAATATTTTAGTATAATTTAAAATTTTTAAAATAATTTAGAAGCTGAAAACATTTTAGAAACTATTAACGGTAAGTGTATTTTTATCTGAATAATAAATTAAAAAATTAATTTTTTTTTAATATTAAAAAAAATAATAAAATTATATAAATATAGGTGTTTATTAGTTAATGGCCCATTCCATTTTGAGCCAGCTACCCAACTTGTGACATTCTTAAATGTTACATGTCTCCTGCGAGGGCCATTTCTAAATCATCCTAAAGTTATTTTCATAACAATGGAACAAAGTTTATTATTTATTAGGATTGAAAAAATGTATGTTTAAAAAATATATAATATTCATTTTATTTGTTATTTTAAAATAATTTTATTTAGTTTATTTATCATCAATATTTTAAGATATATTTAAAATTTTTTTAGCAAAGGGATATACTTAGAATTTGAACTTTAAACATTTAGATTAATTGACAAGTGAATTTATTTTTTATTTTATTAGTTAATATTCAAAAATTTTGTTTTATTTACAATCAAAATATAATTTTTAATCTCAATAAATATATGAATTAATTAAAAAAAATATTTAATTCAAATATAATAAAATTTCACTTAAATTATAAGATAAATTCTACTGTACAATAATAAGATTTGGATTAAAATTTCGTTAAAGTAAATTATATTATATAGAATTTCTTATGATAATTAGGGTATTTTGGTTGAAAAAAGAATTTATTTAATAAATTTAGTCTATCGCATTATATTATAAATTAATTAATAATAATTTAATATATAAATTTATTAATTATAATATTTATCTGTGATTTATATAATTAATTATTATATTTATTTTATAAATAATTATTATTTGAAATATATTATTATTATTATTATTATTAATTAATTTATAATACGACAAAATGATTTAATTTTTTTTTTTATCGTTACTTTGAAAAAGTAGTTGTGCGGCGTGTGATTGAATTTCAACCACCATGTGAACCGTAGCTTTTGGCATAAACACGGAAAAAACTACATTGACTGCGGAAAAAAATAAATTTCTTACTTGACTTTGTTTTCTACAATTTTTGCGCATAAATTTAGTTTGCAATTTATCAATAAATAGTAGTCCTTTTAATATTAAAGAAAGAGTATATTAGAAAAATATTAAATAAAATCTATTAGAAAAGAAAATTTTAATTTTAATTTATTTATATATTTATTATTAAATTATATTTTAGTGTGTGTCTTGCTAATAATTAATGTAAAAATAACTAAAAAACAGTTTTTTTCTTGTGTTAATTTGATCGCATAAATTTAGTTAGAATTGCTACAACTTTATCCATATTTACTGTTTTATTAATGGATAGTAATGTGTCGGATGAATAATAATCTATTCTTAGTATATTTACCAAATTAAATCAACAGAGAAATCTTTAAATCAAAATCAAATCAAAATATCAATTTTTCTTTTTTAAAATTAAAATTAAAATAAATATAAATATAAATATAAATTAATATTTTAATTTGATTTGATAGGATACATTTATTTTTATTTTCATACAAGTAAAAACTTATTTTATACATCTAATTGATAAATAATGAGATATTTTATTAATATGACTTTTTTCTTAGATAAAAAAAAAAAAAAAATTATTTATATGTATTTTAAATTTATTAGGTTGGTATATACATCCGTAATAGATAAAAAAAATTTCATTTTCATATTTTTACTAAGTGCTTTTATATATATATATATATACTTTAAGAAAAAAAAAAATCTTATTTTTCTTACAAAAGAATTTTTTAATGCTGATTGGTTAATCTATTAATTATTTATTTTGAGATATTAAACCATATTTATGACTAAATACTAAAACATAATATTGAATTCAATTCTGTTTGTGGACCAAACAAACAATTCAACTATAAAAATCATCACAAAAATTTTGTAACGCCCATTTTACTATAGCCTAGAGGATATATATAATGTAAAAAAATTCATATATTTATTAAAATATGTATTGTATTTTTTATTTTCAAATAAAATCAAAATTATGAAAAGATATATTTTAAGGAAGTCATAAAAGAGAAACAAGTTTAGAGGGACATGATAATTGTCAATTGGATATGCGATAGAGTAGCATTTTTTTTATTTCTTATTTTAATTCTTATTAACAAACATAATGATATTGAAATTATTTTAGAATTGAAAGGTTTGAAATTTAAATAGGAATTGAATGTTTATGAATTAAATTACGAGATTAAATTATTAAAAAAATATTATAAATTTAGGTATCATTTAAAAAAACTTAAACATTTGGTGTTAGGTTTAGTTCTTGTGGGTGAGTAGGTCCATTCCTCACCTACTTACCCATTTCTAATTATATAATAATGTACTTCCATGTGATTATCAACAAAAATTTCCCATCATAAAATAAATAAATACATATCACTTGCTAGAAAAGCAACAAATCCAAGTTTGGTTTCCATTCCTATACCTATTTGTGATGGATAAGTTTTGATATAAAAAGAATTAAATACAATATAGTTTTTATTTACTTGTTTATTTTGGGTTTAAAAGGATAGTAAAAGTAATAGTTTAGTTGTGTGTTGTGATCAGGTACGGGATTGAGCAAGAGTACACTCTTCTCCAAAAGGATGTAAAGTGGCCTATTGGATGGCCCGTTGGTGGCTTCCCTGGCCCTCAGGTTTGATTTGCATGATTATAAAGCTCAAATTAGTCCTTAATTTTTTCAATTGCATTTAAAATTAATTTTAGTGTTAAATTAGCCTTTAACATTTGAAAATGGTTTTGATTAAATTCAAAATTAATTTTATGAGTTAATTTTTAATTTTCAGGTTAATTAAATCTAATTTTAATTAAAAACAAAAATTCAATTTTTTTATTATTTAAATAATAAAAATAGGTTAAAAATATAAAAATTAATTTTAATAAAAAATTATTTATATATTTTGAAATTTATAAAAAGTTTCCGAGTTCATTTTTTAACAAAAAAATTGGATCCAATTAATTTGAGAAGTAAAATTCAAAGACTAATTTGGCCTTAAAGATTTTGGATATGATTGGACCAATAATCAAATGTTAAGGGCTAATTTGACTCTATAGTTGACTGTAATTGGATCTTATAATTAATAGACCACAAAAGCTAATTCGCTGTAAACATTTTTTTTTTAATAGGGTGAACTAACATTGCTGCTTGCTGCCTAATGCCTATGTGTGAGCGTGCAGGGTCCTTACTATTGTGGAACAGGGGCTGACAAAGCCTTCGGTAGGGATATTGTTGACTCACACTACAAGGCATGCATGTATGCTGGCATCAATATAAGTGGCATCAATGGGGAAGTTATGCCTGGCCAGGTATTATTATTATTTTATCTTCATTTTATTCCCAAAAATATAATAAAACTTTCTTACTATCTTCATTTTATTTACAATTTATAGTGGGAATTCCAAGTTGGCCCTGCTGTTGGTATTTCTGCTGGTGATGAATTATGGGTTGCTCGATACATTCTTGAGGTAATGATTTGATTAATTCATTCTATTGAAATTACTATCACATTCTGGTTAATTTCTTTCTGTTTTCTAATTAATGTTACTCTTGCTTATTGTTCAAATAGCGAATCACCGAAATTGCAGGAGTCGTCCTTTCCTTTGACCCTAAACCAATTCAGGTTTGTGCAAATGCAACAATTTTACTTTAATTTCTTTGTACTAAATAAATTTCCTTTGTTAAATATTGAGAAGGAGATTCGACCATTCAAATTTATGTTAATTATTTAATTTGTATATATACTTACTAATTAGATTATGTATGAGTGTTTTTATTTTGTAAATTTTAATTTCAAACATTTAAATTTTAATAAATATGTCTGAAAGTGAGATAGTTTGTGTGTCTCTCATTATTATTTAAAAAAAAAATTAATGATTATTCACTTGTTTTTTATTTAATTCCAGGGGGATTGGAATGGGGCTGGTGCTCACACCAATTACAGGTATATATATATATATATATATATATATATATATATATATATATATATATATATATATATAGGCCGCTATCTGTTTTTGATTATATATAAATATAAAAAAACTCTCT
>CANXYC011875204.1:0-11429 GCA_948193065.1 Aleurites moluccanus
AAAGCTGTCTTTAACACATTCTCATTCTGAATCCTCAATTGATGGTAACCTGATCTCAAGTCTATCTTGGAGAAATGACTTGCACCCTGCAACTGATCAAATAAATCATCTATCCTTGGCAAATGATACTTATTCCTGATAGTTGCTTTGTTGAGCTGTCTGTAATTTATGCATAATCTTATAGAACCATCCTTCTTCTTCACAAAGAGTACAGGTGCACCCCATGGTGAACTGCTAGGTCTGATGAATCTCTTGTCAAGCAAATCTTGTAATTGAGTCTTTAACTCTCTCAATTCTACTGGTGCCATACGATATGGAGGAATAAAAATCGAATTCGTGCCATATAACAACTCAATACCAAATTCTATCTCTCTATCTGGTGGCAAACCAGGTAACTCTTCAGGAAATACATCTAAAAACTCATTAACAATAGGAATCTGCTCGAAACCTTTTACTTACTTTTGAGTATCTCGGACATAAGCCAAATATCCTTGGCACCCTTTTTTTCATCAATCTCTTCACCTCTAAGGCTGATATTATATTATATGGTGCTTCACTTCGTTTCCCTTAGAACTCAAACTCCTCACCCGAAGATGGCTTGAAAACTAACTTCTTCCCATTGCAATCTATGGTTGCATAATACTTGGACAATCAATTTATGCCCAAAATCACATCAAATTCTAACACAGGCAACACAATCAAATCTACTTCTAAACTCTTTCCACTTATGCTAACCACACAAGATGGATAAAAATTATGAACTTCAATCTCTTCCTCTAAAGGAGTCGATACTACCAAAGTATTCTTAAGTAATTCTCATGGAACATTCAATTTCTTAGCAAAACATGAAGAAATAAATGAATGCGTCGCTCCTGAATCAAACAACACTCTAGCATTCAAAGCCTGAATAATAAGAATACCTGTGACCACAGTGTTAGAAGTTTAGGCATCCTGCTACGTAAGAGCAAACACTCTTCCTCTACCTCTTCCCATAGGTGCCTGACTGATTGCTTGTCCAAAAGTCTGACCTAAATCTCTACCTGCCTCTAGGGTCCTACCCAAAATACCATGGCCTACACCGGACTGCTGACCAGCACTCCTCTCCCTAACCATTTGAACTATAGTCTGAGAAGATTGAGGTCTACCTCCAAAAGAAGGTTGTGGACAATCCTTTAGCAAATGACCATGCTGTCCACATCCATAACATGCACCTGACCCAAAGAAATAAGGTCCTTTATGAAGCTTACCACATGTAGGACAATAAGGATTATAAGTCCTAGGTGGTGCAGAATTGGCTGTACCATAACTCATCTGAGAAGAGAATTTAGAGGGATTTGGTCTCTGCTGTGATCTCCTTGAAGGTCCTCTATATCCACTCTAGAAAGCCGATTGGTAAGAGATATTCATGCTCTTTACCCCACTATCCTGCCTAGAGGAACTTCCAATCTTTGCCTTCTTCTTCTTTTCCCTTTCTGATCTAACCTCCATCTCTCTATTCTCTATCACTCTAGCCTTATCCACAAGCTTAGAGTAAGAGTCAAACTCAAGAGCAACCAAGAATTTAAACAATGGAGCTATAAGTCTTCTACGGAACCTTTGAATCTGTGCTGCTTCTATAGGCACAAGAGCTGGAACAAACTTGCTCAACTGACTGAATTTCTTTGCATACTCTAAAACAATCATACCAGGAGTCTGAACCAACCTCTCAAACTCAATAGACTTAGTATCCCTCACATTTTTTGGAAGAAACTCATTAAGAATCAACTCTTTGAACCTCTCCTAAGACAACTCTTCATGACCCCGAAGCATACCTGGAATACTCCGTCTAAACCAATCTTTAGCTTCAGCCTTCATCAAATATCCTACAAACTCAACCGCCCTTCTATTAGAGATCCTCAAAATCTGAATTTTCTCCTCTATCTCCTTAAGAAAATCTGTAGGATCGACTTTACCTTTATACTCTAAAGGTTTGAGCTTCAAGAATTTCTCAAATGAAACTTCCTCAACCTGAGGTACCACTACTGGTGGGGGTGGAGGAACTATAGGAGGAACTGGAACATCAGGAACTACATGCACTGAAAGAGCCTGCTGCTGCCTCTGTTAAGTAATGAACTCAGCTATCACCTCATAGTTCCTCTGTAACTGATTCAACTGTTGGGCCATATAAACCACATTTACTTGTGGCTCTATAGGAATGTCATCACCTCCCACTTTACCCACTGACAATTCTTTAGAAGGTAACTCTCTTCTAGGACGACATCTACCAAGTCCTCTTCCTTGCCTTGGAGGCATCTCAATACTAATAAGAGAAACAAAGCAAACTTAGACTCAAAATACAAGATTAACGCAGATCTATACCAAAGGAATACACAACATTGATGTGACATGAATCCTATGCTCCGTAGTTATCTTAATCAAGCACTTATACTAGGAAATTTGCACATCTATCTATCTATCTTATAATTATAAATCTATAGCTCTGATACCATCTCTGCCACACCCCAACACCACCGGTGCGACGGTCCTAGGGCAAGGGTAGGCATAAGGCCACCATAAATCCGTAAAACTCTTAACTAAACCTGTCTCATACATAACAACATACACTTATCCAATGCAAAACATCATATCTCATAAATCATCATTTTTATATCATGACATCTCCACTTATTCCCTACTGATCAAAAGATAGTTCTAACATCAATATGGAATAAATGAGAGTCTAAATATGCCATCCATGGCAACAAAATCAAAACCATTACATATCTATCTACGAAGTTCTAAAAGAATACTTCTCAATAGACATGATTATATATATACATAACAAAAAAATAATATCCAAAATAATTACATCCAAGCTTCTTATGAAGAAGAAGTCAAGAAACTCTATCCTCTGGATTAGCTCTCTCTCGAGCTACACTAGCACCTAAAACCACAGAAGAGGGATGAGCTTTTAACTCAATAAGATTTGAACTACATAATGCTTTAGGTTAATCAAGAATCTGGGTAACAATTTATGAACATATACATATACATATACTTGGCATGAAAGAATCTTAAGCTTGTACTTGAAGAAGAATATGAGTGCTTACAATAAATACCACTATCAAATCATATCATAAATTAAATTATGGTTCTCATTTAGAACATAAGAATGCCTATAAAGGATGACATTATCAAATCACATATAAGATAGAACTAATATCATATCATAATGTATCAGTAGCCTTGCTACCTTAACGTAACACATATGCTTGCGCGGGCATATGCCTAGAGCTCATGGCCCCCTCTAGGTGGAACACTAATAAAAACCCTATCAGCTGGGCTCCCATTATGCACATGGACTAATGAATTTACTCTCATTGAGAAAAATGTTCTATACTTATGTATATCAAAGGGTCATTATAATAAAGTATTCTTAAAAATTTGAATTGGTCAAGAGACCATTTACCATGCATATCAAAGGCTCGTTCATGATCTTGGTCCAAGAAAAATAACCAAGTCATTCTTATATATTAAATGATTTCATTAAGGAGGATATCAAGTAAGAATTTCATATCATAAAGAACATAGATGAATATTTAATAATTTATCTCATAAGGAGAAATTACACAATTATGTAATTCATAACTTACCTCTCAGCAAAACTTTTCACAATTTAGCTCAACACTTGATTAAATGAAAATCCTTATCAATTCCTTGAATTGTCAAAGCCTAATAAAAATCCCCAAATTCTACAAATTAGGGTTTTCTCAATTAATAATACATAATATAGTTTTTTATAATTTTAACGATCTTATAGTCTTTATTATTGTTTTCTAACATCAATTTAATTCATCTCTTAAAGAAAATCTGAATATTAAGAACATAATTACTATTCATATCACTATTCATCAAAATTCATAAATTCTAATATCTTCCATATTAACTATAATTAATAGCCTTAAATGCTCATAACAGGTTCTATATAACTCATAAATACCTATTCTAACTACCAAAAATCGTAATCTAAAAAGAAAATAAAGTTTGGAGAAAATCACCTTATTTCCCCAAAACTGAGTTCTTGAAGGATCTGGGCTTAAAAATGATGATTGAGTCCTTTGAATGTGATAATTTAATGATTTAATGTATTAATTCTGAGTATTAAAGCAATAGAAAGCAAATGGAACATATTAGAGAGAGATAGGAGAAGAAATGAAGAAGAAATGAAGAAAAAAGGAGAAGTTATCGTGAAAAAATGGCTACTGCATCTCTTTAAAAAAGCTAATGCCTCACTAATTTCCATTTCGCCAATCCCACTTCGCCAATCTCACTTCGCCGAATTCAACTTCGGCAATCCCACTTCACCAATCCCACTTCGTCAAATCTACTTCGCCAAATCCACTTTGGCAATCCCACTTCGCCAATTCTTTACTTCGCCAATTCTCTACTTCACCAATTCCACTTCAGCAAATCCACTTCGCCAAAATCCACTTCACCAAATCCACTTCGCCAATTCTCCACTTCGCCAATTCCACTTCGAAAATCCTACTTCGCCAATTCTCCACTTCGCCAATTCCACTTCGGCAATCCCACTACGCCAATTCCATCAACCTCTATCCCTCTCGAAATCGAGGAGCCAGCTCATACTACCTATTTCTGTCGAGCTGAAAAACCTTCCTCTCCAACTCGCACTAAACCAGCTCGCAAATGAGTTACAAACATCCAAACTCCTCGATTCTTTTTGTCATATAAAATAGATATTCAGGGCTCTAACATATCCAAAATTTAGATTAAAAGAAGATTTACACAATTTATGGTGAATTTCTAAATTTTACCCTAACTTTACTCTCCAAGTATTATCCGAGCAGGTCTGATTAAATTAATCTGTCTTGAACTACAATTCTCCAATATCCTTGAAATTTTATAACCATTTATATAACATATAAATGAACATTTTTCATGTTTACACTTTTGACTCGCTTAGCCTCTAACATTCTCAAAATAAACAAACATTCTCAGACTTACTGCAGGAAATAGTGAACTAGACAAGTTTAGGTCGAGGAAGCATATCTCCTCACACACACAAAATATTACAAAACTGATTTATATACTTAAAGATAAGATTTATATCTACAACTTTTTATGATTTACACTTTTTTAAATTATTCCTTTAAGATCATGAAAATTGACTCGAAAGATCCTTTCCAATACAGATTTTAAAATTTTCAAAACACTAATCTATTCACAATATTCTCAACAAACATAAAAAAAAAATTAACAGGTATTACACTCAACCATAAGTCATTTTCTTCATTTCTAAGGTTTTAATCCTCCAATTAAGCCTTATTAATGCTAGAAAACATAAATTAAAGACTATAAGAGCATCAATTCAAGCCAAATTCTTCAAAATTTCTTTGGAGGATAAAATAAAGTAATTTTCTCAAATCTTTTCTGTAGCTTGAGTTAAGTTTTTTGTTAGCTAGAATAGTTATTTTTAAGTTATGGGTGATCTTTTTTTGAGCATTAATGGCTAATAATTACAGTTAGATTTAGTAGTATGAGGATTTATGATTTTTTGGATAAATAGTGATATGAATAGTAGATTTTCTCTATATCTATTATTCATCCCTATTAAAGGTTAAATTAATGCTAGAATTTGTTTATAGAGACTCTAAGGAGCTTAGAATTTATGGAGGATTATCTTATGTGATTGTTTTGAGAAAACCCTAAATTTTAGAATTTTTGGGATTTTTTATTTAGGAGAAGAGAACTCAAGGAATTAAGGATCTTTTAGATTTGAGCAAGAGTTGAGCTTGGCGAGAAAGCTTTTTAGTGCTAAGAGGTAAGCGTGGATTTTGTTTTATGTATAATTCTCCATATGAGAATTTTTACTAAAATATATTATATTCATATATATGTATATGTTATTTGTGAGTTCAATTTATTGAAACCCTCCTTAAATAGAATCTTTGAATATTGATAATGACTTGGTTATTTTCCTTGGACTAAGTTTATTAATAAGCCTTTGTTATGCACAATATGATATGTTATTCATATGTTGTGATCTCTTGATCATTTTTAATTACTGTTGAACCAATACATGATATGTATATCACAGAACATATATTATAGAACGCTTTTCCTAATGAGAGTTAATTCATTGGTCCAATGTGCACAGAGGAAACTTGGTTGATAAGGTATAGTCTCAGTGTTCCACCTAGAGGGAATCACAAGCTCTAGGTATATACCTGCACAAGCATATGTGCCATGTGAAGGTAGCAATGCTATCCAAACGTTATGATATGATATCAGTTCTATGTTATGTTTATTTGATTATGCCATTTTTTATAGGCATTTATGTTCTTAAAAAGAATTATGATTTGATATTCATATATGTATTATGAGATGATTGGATAGTGCTACCTTTTGTGAGCACTTATGATATTAATGTATATGTTAAGATTTCTTTCTAGTACCCTGGTACATGTTCAAGATTTGCTATTTAAGTATTCTATATATGTTATTCATTCTAAATGTTCACATTTTACTGAGTTGAAGGCTCACCACTTCTCTGTGGATTTCAGGTTCTAGCTTAGCTCGAGAGAGAGTTAATCCTGAAGACAAATCTTCTTGATTTCCTTCTCCATAAGAAGACTCTTTTATGTAATATTTTTGGATAATAGTTGAATTATATATATGTATTCATGTCTATGAGAAGTACACTCTTAGAAGCTCTGTAGATGTGTGTGATGTTGCTTATTCTTTTTTTGCCATGGATGGCATTTTAGACTTTCCCTTGTTCCATATTGATATTAGAATTATCTTTTGATTGACAAGAAACGAAAGGAAAGGTCATATCAGGTTGATGAGATATATATAAGATATGGATGTTTGGCATAATGCTAGTATGTGTTGTATGTTTGATCCAGGTTAGCTAAGGGTTCTACGGGTGTACGGTGGCCTTATGCCTACCCTTGCCCTAGAACCGTCACACCGGTAGTTTTGGAGTGTGACAGAGGTGGTATCAAAGCTATAGGATTCTCAACCATAAGATAGATAGATAGATGTGTAAGTTCTCTAGCATGAATGTCTGATTAAGATAATTACGGAGCATAGGATTCTGTTTCGTCATGTTATGTATTCTTTGAAATAAATCTGTGTTAAACTAGTGTTATGAGTCTAAAGTTACTTTATTTTTCTTATCAGTTCAGCAATGCCTCCAAGACGTGGTCGTGGATGAGGTAGAGGATGTGGGTTCAGTGGAAGGTGAGGAGGTTTTTCCAGAGCCACAAGTAGATATGGTTGGTATGGCTTAGCCATTGGATCAATTGCAGAGAAATTATGAGGTTTTAACTTAGTTCATTACTCAGTAAAGAAAGCAATAGGTACCTCCAGTACCAGTAGTTCCAGTTGCTCCAGCAGTTCCTCCACCACCACCAACAGTTGTGCCTTTGGTTGAGGAGGTTTCTTTTGAGAGGTTCTTAAAGCTTAAACCTTCTGAGTATAGAGGAGTGGTGGATCCTACAGAGTTTCTTGATGAGATTGAGAAAAAGGTCCAGATTTTGAGGATCTTAGACAGGAAAGCCATAGAGTTTGTTGGCTATTTGATGAAAGCTGAAGCTAAAGACTGGTTTAGGAGGAGTATTTAGGGTAATGCAGATCTTTCTTGGAATCAGTTCAAGGAAAGAGTTATCGAGGAGTTCCTTTCAGAGAGTATAAAGAAGGCTAAAGCTATTGAGTTTAAGAGATTGGTTCAGACTCCTAACATGACTATTTCAGAATATGCAAAGAAATTCAGCCAGTTAAGTAGATTCGCTCCATCTTTGGTTCCTACAGAGGCAACACAGATTCAGAGGTTTTGTAGAGGACTCATAGCTCCGTTGTTTAAATTTCTAGTTGATCTTGTGTTTGACTCATACTCTAGGCTTGTGGATAAAGAAAGAGTGATTGAGAATAAAGAGATGAAGGTTAGATCAAAAAGGGAAGAGAAAAAGAAGGCAGAGATTGGGAGTTCCTTTAGACAGGTCAGTGGAATGAAGAGTATTGATGTTTCACCTCAGTTTGCTCCCCAGAGCGGATATAGAAGACCTTCAGAGAGATCTCAGCAGAAGCAAAATTCCTCTAGACCGGCACCTCAGATGAGTTATGGTATTGCCAGTTCAGCATCACTTAGGACTACTATTCCTCCTTGTCCTATGTGTGGTAAGCTTCATAGAGGAACTTGTCACTTTGGGACAGGTGCATGCTACGGGTGTGGACAACAGGGTCACTTACTTAAGGATTGTTCATAACCTTCTTTTGTAGCTAGAACTCAGACTTCTCAAGCTTCAGTCCAGATGGATATGAGAGTTATTGGTCAGTAGTCCGACATAGGCCAAGGTATTTTGGGTAGAGCTACAAAGGTAGGCAAAAGTTCAGGTAAGACAGTTGGTCAGACTGCATTTCAGACACCTTCGGACAAAGGTAGAGGGAGAGTATTTGCTTTCACACAGCAAGAGGCACAAACTTCTAACACTGTGGTCACAGGTATTCTTCCGATCCTAGCTTTGAATGCGAGAGTGTTATTTGATTCAGGAGCTTTGCATTCTTTTGTTTTGCCCTGTTTTGTTAAGAAGTTGAATATGCCATATGTATTGCTTGAGAATGCTTTGGTTGTATCTACTCCTTTCTAGGAAGAGATAAAGGTTCAACACTTTTATCCATCTTGTGTAATTAGCATAGATGGTAAGAGTTTAGAGTCCTATTTGATTGCGTTACCGGTGCTTGAGTTTGATGTGATTTTGGGCATGGATTGGTTGTCTAAGTTTTTATGCATCCATAAATTGTCATAAGAAGAAGTTAGTATTTAAGCCACCTTCGAGTGAGGAATTTGAGTTTAAAGGGGAAAGGAGTGAAGTACCCTATAATGCGATATCCATCATCAGGGCGAGGAGATTGATGAGGAAAGGTTGCCAAGGATATTTGGCATACATCTGTGATACTCGCAAGGAAGTGAAAGGCTTGGAGCAGATTCCTGTTGTTATTGAGTTACCTGGGTTGCCACTAGATAGAGAAATTGAGTTCGGTATTGAGTTACTTCCTAGCACTAGTCCGATTTATATTCCTCCATACCATATGACACCAGTAGAGTTAAGAGAATTGAAGATTTAGGTGCAAGATATGCTTAACAAAGGATTCATTCGACCCAAGAGTTCTCCTTGGGGTGTTCTTATGCTCTTTGTGAAGAAGAATGATGAATCTATGAGATTGTGTATCGATTATAGGCAACTCAATAAGATCACCATTCAGAATAAGTATCCTTTGCCAAGGATAGATGATTTGTTTGACTAGCTGCAGGGTGCTAGCCATTTCTCCAAGATAGACTTGAGGTTTAGTTATCATCAGTTAAGGATTCAGATTGAAGATGTGTTTAAGACTGCTTTACGAACAAGATATGGTCACTATGAGTTTCTAATGTTGCCTTTTGGATTGACTAATGTACCAGCTGCTTTCATGGATCTCATGAATAGGATCTTCAAGTCGTTTTTGGACAAGTTTGTCAATAGATGACATTTTTGTATATTATCAGAGTGAGGAAGAGCATGAAGAACATCTTCGAATGGTATTGCAGATTTTGAGAGAGCATCAGTTGTTTGCTAAGCTTTGAAGTGTGAGTTTTGGCTTGAGAATGTTTGTTTCCTTGGACATGTTATGAGCAAAGATGGACTCAAGGTTGACCTAAGGAAAGTAGACGCCATTCTTAGTTGGCTTAGAGCCACCAATGTTTCAGAAGTTAGGAGTTTCTTGGGTTTGGCAGGCTATTATAGAAGGTTTATTCAGGATTTCTCCAAGATTGCAGTTTCTTTGACTAAGCTTACTCAGAAGCTAGTGAAATTTCAATGGATGGATGCCTGTGAATGGAGTTTTCACAAGTTGAAGACTTGTCTCACCATGGCACCTGTGCTAGCTTTGCCATTAGGTGAAGGAGGTTATGAGGTGTATTGTGATGCTTCGAGAGTAGGGCTTAGTTGAGTGCTTATGCAACATGGTAGGGTAATAGCTTATGCTTCTAGACAGTTAAGGAAGCATAAGGTGAATTATCCAACTCATAATCTTGAGACGGCTTCAATTGTCTTTGCATTGAAGATATGGAGACATTATATGTATGGAGAGAAGTGTGAGATCTTTACAGATTATCAGAGTATGAAGTATATCTTCAGGTAGAAAGATGTAAATCTTAGGCAAAGGAGATGGCTAGAGTTACTTAAAGACTATGATTGTGAGATTTTATACCAGCCAAGAAAGGCGAATGTGGTAGCGGATACTTTGAGCAGAAAGTCTTTGGGTAGCTTAGCCCATATTCAGGTGAATAAGAGACCTTTGGTGAGTGAGGTACAGAGTTTGCATGATATAGGGATCATTTTTGACTTGTCAAATGCAGGAGTGCTTCTAGCATGTTTCCAAGTCAAGCCAATGCTTATTGATCGGATCTGAGAGGCACAAGATAGAGATCCTCAGTTTGTGAAGCTGAAGAGAGATGTGGGAATAAAGAAAGCTCCAGGTTTTTCTATGATAGATGGTAGGTTGAGACTTGGCAGTAGAGTATGTATTCCAGCAATCGATGGTTTAAGAGATGTGATTCTTAAGGAAGCACATCATTCTAGCTATGGTGTTTATCCAGGTGCTACGAAGATGTACCATGACATCAAGAGTTCTTATTAGTGGAGTGGGATAAAGAAGGATGTGACAGAGTTTGTGGCAAGATATTTGACTTATCAGCAAGTTAAATTTGAGCATTAGAAGCCTTCGGGTCTACTTCAACAGTTGCCACTGCCAGAGTGGAAGTAGGAAAGGACAACTATGGACTTTGTTGTAGGGATGGACTTCAAGTGGGCATGACTTGATTTGGGTAATTGTGGATAGATTGACCAAGTCAGCTCAGTTCACATCGAGGTTTTGGCAGAAGCTATAAGAGTCTTTGGGTACTCAGCTTGATTTCAGCACGACATTTCATCCCCAGATAGATGGGCAATCAGAGAGGACCATCCAAACTTTAGAAGACATGTTGAGAATGTGCTGTCACAGCCCAACTTAGGAGCCATGACGATCCTAGGGTACGGGTGATGCTTATGCTACCAATACCACGAAGAACCCATTAAATAAACTATATGGCATGCATACACAAATAAGCTTAATATAGCTTAAGTAATACAATAAAATCGGGTAGCATCTCCTCTATTTAAGGAGCATGCCCTGGCTAAAATCACAATATATAACACTTCTATAATCAATCTCCATACAACTCAAATATACAGATCCCTCTGGACTCACCACAATTTCACAAAACTCATCCATAATTCAATACTCAACAATAACACAATATGATCAACTATATACAATTAATAACTTATACTCCAAGCCAACACTTATATACAACTCAATGCAACAACATATATGATAATTACATGCCA
>CANXYC011875400.1:0-30322 GCA_948193065.1 Aleurites moluccanus
TGGGGCGGGGCGGGGGCGGGGGAACCATCCCCATCCCCACCCCCGCCTTAGCGGGGAATCCCCATCCCCGTCCCCATTTCACATACGGGGATAATTTAGTCCCCATCCCCATCCTCATGGGGATCCCCGTTCCCCGCTTAAATTTTGTATTATTAAATTTATTTATATTTATAACATTCATAAATAATAGCTAAAAATATAAAAAAATTTATTTAGAAAATATTAGTAAATTCAAACACACAAAACATCAACCAAACATAATTAAAATATAAATATTTTAATACATCAAAAATATTCAGTAATATTTTTTAATAAAATATTAAAAATTTAGCATACATTAAATTATAAGTACTTGAACAAATTTAATCTAATAAGTGCTTTCAATAAACTCCAACAATCTCATAAGAATTATTTATTGAACAAATTATTCTATATATATATATATAAATTATGAGTACTTGAATAAATTTAATCTAATAAGTGCTTTCAATAAATTCCAACAATCTCATAAGAATTATTTATTGAACAAATTATTCCTTTTATATATATATATATATATATATATATATGTTATTAATTAATATAATTTTATATAAGGAATAATTAAATAAATATAATAATTAACCAAATATAATAACGGGTCCTCACGGGGACGGGGATTGGGATCCCCACAGGGTTGGGAATACACTCTCCGTCCCCGCCTCGTCCCCGCTAACGGGGAGAATATATTCCCCATCCCCGTCCCCATGGGGAGATAAATCGGGGAATCCCCATCCCATTCGGTGCAAATCCCCGCGGAGAACGGGAATTCCTCACCCCATTGCCATCCCTACGAATAATTGATAATTGATGGCTTTGTTTAATTTAACTGTTCATAACAGTTGTTAGCTGTTACTAATACCTGTTTGTTGATGGCAAGTAACTGATAATTGATGGTTGTTATCTAATAATTGATTGTTTTAAGTGTTTGATAAAATTATTATTAGTTGTTAATTGTTAATATGTTTAATGATTATTAAGGATAAATATTAAAGTTTATTTTTTATTTAAATATTATTTTTAAAAAATAATTTAATATTTTTATTTAAAAAAATATGAATTTTTTATTTAAAAAAAAATTTAAATTAAAGCTTTTATAATTAATTACTGTTTATCTAACTAATAACTACCAAACTAATAACTGTGAGTTACCAAATGAATAAAATACAACTTTTGTAAACAAAACAACTACATCAAAAAAACTTTTACTAACACATATTTTATTATAAACAACTTGTTTGAGTAGTCAAATTACGCTCCCGTTCAATAATTGTAATTTTAATTTGTTACTATTTATAATTTTTGTTATCTAGAAATATTTTTAAATTAATTTTTTTTTATCTAAGGTTAAATTTCACACACACACACACACAGATATATATATATATATATATATAAGAGTATACATCTTTAATATTATTTATTTATATATTGTTCATTTGATATATGTTTTCTATATTAAATATTCCAAATCTTAAAAAATTGTCCATTCAACTCATTCATTTTAATAAGTTTTGATATATTTAAATAATTATGCATTAAAAAGAATGTAGATTTTAATTTATATTTGAAGTAGAAATTAATAAAAAAAAAATACTATGATATCAAATTGTTCATTTAACTGCTACTTTTTCATGGTTGCAAGAGGGAAGAGCTGTACGAACTAAAAATTGGTGCGTTTTAACACATTTCCCAATTTCATTAATTTAAAGGATGAATTTGATGAATTTTCTGTTTATAGATCATCTAATTTTTCCTTTTTTGCCTTCTGGGTTTGTTTTATCCCTTTCTAGTTATGCTAATTCGTCCACATAATTGAAGTTAATGGAATATTCTTCTCTCAACCTGGTAATTTGGGATTGCTTAGGTGAAACTGTTTCTGGTCTGAGGATTTAATTCTGATTTTTTTACATTATTATTATCTTTTTTTTTGGGTGCAGGTGTGACGGGTGTTGAATATCTTGCTGAAAAATGCGTCCTCCTTTGACATTGCATAGGCATTCAATGTATGCTGAAGTAAGTTTACCTTGTGCCTGTTGTTTCTTGTTATGTTTCATTTTCCATACTCTATTTGTTCATGAGTCATGACAATGGGAAACTCATATTTTCTCAGTTGCTTTTGATCTTTGATGGATCACTTATAAATATAATTTTTCTGTATTGGTTGGGATGGGGTCTGTAGTTGGGATAGGTACAATTGGAAAAAGCAAAAAAAAGATTGGAAAAAATTTACATATTAGTCCTTCAATAATTGGTTGTGCATAGACCCATTTTATTTAACTAGGAATATTCTATGAATTACAATATTGGCTTAGTTTTTAGAATGGATTTCTAACAAGGCAACATTCTAGAGATTGGTGCA
The DNA here is from genome assembly GCA_948193065.1 of Aleurites moluccanus. NCBI lineage: Eukaryota > Viridiplantae > Streptophyta > Magnoliopsida > Malpighiales > Euphorbiaceae > Aleurites > Aleurites moluccanus. The sequence continues at coordinate 2,402 of CANXYC011875400.1, forward strand.
AATGCAGTGAAATAGAAAATGAAGGGCATGAATATAGATGGATATTGAATATTATCTTGGAAAAGGAAAAGAAAGAGAAAAATAGAAATGAAAGTTATATAATCCTGTAGGCTCCAATGCAATTAATCTATGGTCACATATATTGAGGTCTAATTCTCTGCTATATCTCTGTGGTTTCCTGTAAGGGAGATTTACATTATGCTGAAATCTGCAAACAGACAACAAAAATATTAAGGACCACTTTCATTCTCGGAGAAATTAGATGTAATCCCCTAGCTTAAAGTCTTCTGTAGCGGTCAGTCGAAAAGAAAAACCTTCCAAAAATTCTCTATTCTCAGGAAAAAACTGGTGAATTGCATCAGTCAGTAAAATTGCTTCTTCAGGGCTCTGGCCAGTCTTCCAAACCTTTAATTTCAATTTGAAACCTTGATTACTCCATTCTTTAAGCAATGCCATCGAGTAAGGCCCCCCTTGTATACCATTTGGACTCACAACGTGCCACACAGAAGAATTTGGGTTATCTAGTGTTGGCTTGCTTACTGCAATACTTGTATCGTGATCTTCATCATCACTTAATTCAATTGCTTCAACAGTTTTTGCAATTTGCTTGTTCTTCACCTTTTCATGCTCAATATCCACTGATTCATCATCCTTTTCTACAGAAATAGCATTTGCAGATTGATGTTGCTTTTCTGAAAGAACAGAATTGGATTGTCCTTGTGGGACAGAAGCAAGCAGTAGTGCTGAACTCAGTTCGGGATGAATGTCAGGATGCGACGCATTGGGACGGTTCTGCTTCACTTCTACACTATCATCTCCGCTATCAGTATGATGCTGTTGCACCAGCTCCCAAGATTCAGATCGTTTAGGTTGCTCAGATCCTTTAGATTGCTGTTTTTGTTCTATAATAGAGAAATAACACAAAATTTAGTTAAATTCTAATCGAACTCGTATTTAAGCATGATCCAATGTCCCACAAAATCAATTTGTTATTCCAGCCCAGGAGATGCATTACAATTTCATTTTAGTAAATCAAAGGAAAAATAAAGAATTTTTTTTTTGTATGTTTTGATTCATGAATATGAATAAAATCCTCATTGATAAAATCCTTTATTATATTCTATTAAATTAAAGAATGTGATAACTTTTATTCGAACAATATAAAACCTAGATCATGTTCAAATCCCCTCGTTTGAAATTTTCATATCTAAACACATCATAAAGGGTTTCAGTGTAAGTTGGATGGAACAAAATATATCAAATGAAATTTTAGTAAATAAGGAGGTGTGTCTAGTGAACGTTGATAGTCAACAAGTATCTAAGAAGAGTCATTTTTTGGGTACTTGGATTGGATCTATTATCAGCAACTACAAGGAATAAGACAATGGATCATATGTCAACCAAGAAGTTGAAGTAGACTGATTGTAATGGAGAAGTGCTATTGGAGTGCTGTGTGATTATAGAAAACCTAACAGACCTGCAAAATATGTTCCATCCTTCAAGCAGGAAGAAATCCCTTTGCCAACTGAAACTTTTCTAGAAGGCTTTGAAAACCCTTTGGGGTCTGATTCTGGCGAGGCATTCTTTTCCCATACATCCTTCCTGTGCAAGTCCTTGTCAGCAGATTCAACCTCTGCTTCATCAGCAATTATTTCCGGAACCTCATCCAACAACCGTGATTGTTCCGAAGGCTTTTCAAGCAGCAGCATTCTTTCGATGTACTCAAAAAGCGTACACAAAAATTAAGGAGTCACATAACATTTTAATTGAAATAACTACAGCAACTCGTTCTTGCCGAAGATTTGTCACACAAAGTTCAATGCATATGCATATGTAGCATGCAAGTGACGTCCCAAAAAGAAACAAGAAATATCTCTTATATATGTTTGACATTGAAAAAGTTACACATAGTTTGAGTTACAAAGTTTATATTAGTAACATCATGGCAAATAAATATGAAATAAGACTAAACAGTTGATCAGAAAACAGAATTGTCTTTCCTGTTAAAAGTTTTTTTTTTAATTTTTTTTTTTTAATTATTTTGGTCTAAATAACTCTCTGCATATGGTAAATAGTATCAATGTAATGATGACAGGAAGTTTAACTTGCTTGGAAAAGCTTCCCCAAATAAGATAAAGTGTACAAGCATGCAATGTTAACAAATTAATTCTACTGAACTATTCAAATGCTCTCAGCAGAGATTACTAATTCCAATTTGTGTGAGAAACTACAATATCAAAGGATATTCTCTTCTCCATCCCTTCTCATTTGCCTGATTAATACGGTTTTGCAATAAAGCCAGCTCTTTCACAATCCACTACGGTATTGCATATACAAACATGCACATAAGCACAAGCACACACTCAGAGGCACAGCAATAAAACAATTAAGAGATAAGAGGATTTAGAACTTGGAACAAAACAGAAAGCTTTGACGTAACATGAACTGGTTCAGAATCTCCATCCCCAAAAGAAAATGACAAGGAACTCAAATTCTTCATGTCCTAAAAGAGAAGACCTTAAAAAAAATATTTTAGCAAAATGAATATATAATTTACATATCAATTTCTAGGTAAGACATAGCAAATTACTTCCCATCCTATGGGCAAAAGGAGAAAATTTATTGTTTGTGTCAAACATTAAAAAAGCTTTGCAAACATATAGTCAGTCCAAAAATTGATATTAATAAAAAGAGTTCTCCATATTTTTCTTTGATTGGATATCATTGCATTGATCTATTATCTCATGATATGAATGGTCCATTCTAATATGCACTAAACTATTTGAGTTCCTATGTGTATATATGATTAAGGGGATACGTACATGGTTTGTTATAACCTTGTGGAGACTTCTGGCCTTTTCCTTGAACTCCACCTGTCAGTCGGGACATTCTAGTCATGGTCAGTACAAATATGTCTAGCCAAGTAAAAGTTTACTAGTCGCTTCTTTTTCACACATTGTATCCACCATATAGCAGAGCAAAAATACATGATCCTTAAGGATCTCCGTGTTTAACAACCTTGAATGAAAGTAACATGCAGCAAAGGATAACAATGGCCTATTCAGTTTAGGAAAAATTTTGAGCTGTCAAGTGTCCACTTACAAGTTACAATGTAAAATTGCAAAATCACAAAACTTACTACAGTGGGCCTCTCTAGCCTACCATCTTTCACCCTTTGTCGCAAATCCTCACATTCTTCCTGAAAAATAAAACTACATGAGCTAGTATACCACCTTTGCGTAAAATCATATTTTATTGTAACTTGCAGTTGTACATGTGGATCTAGTTTCTGATCATTGAATAAATCACTAAAAATGTAGTGCAGGAGAGGTAAAAAGAAAACTCTTCTTTGCAACTGTAGATTAAAAAAAAAGTTCAATGCTTTATTGGAAAAAAATTCCAAAAATTATGCTAAGGCTAAGAATGAAATATAATAATGAATAATGCAAAGCAGACTATTCTAAGAAATGTTGATCAGCAAAAACCATACTGGAGAATCTTACATCAATCCAATCTAAACAACCAAATACTCCTCTAGCAACTAGTCAGTTTAAATCTTGGCAACAGAAAATGACATTTCAAGAGAAACAATAAAAGTGGCTTCAGAAGCTAGTCATTTTAGTTAGCTTTATAAGTAAATTTATGTTGCTTCTGTATCTTCATATTACTACATTGCTTTAGGGGTTAATTGGCCTTTCAAATACAAAATAATATTGTTACCTGTGAGAAGTTATCATCTGATAGCTCGCAAATGGGTATATCTTTTGGTATATTGGAAACTTGCAGGAGAATATCTGCATTCACTTCCCCAATTCTTGAAGTTCTCTTTATGCCTGCAAAATAAAAAACCTGAGATAAGTTAATAACATTCCTTTGTAAAACATCCAGATTACTGGTAAAAAACTTAAATGAATTATAGATATCCAATCAAGGTGAAAAAAAAAAAATGTTAGAACTTGAGTTCTTGACTTTAAGAAACCTTGATTCTTTGGTATTACTAATTTACAACAATACTAGTTTTCTTCCATGCCAGATGGACTAATGGTCTGTAGTTAAAAGTTTTTGATGAATAATTTATCTTTGCCATAAGAAAGACTCAAAACAGTAGATTCTTGTTCATAAAGGTATAAAATGAACCTAAATTATAGTTCTATGCTCATATGGCTTTCCTAAGATTTCATCTATATGGTTGTCAGTTATATGGAAAATCAACTGCTAAACTGTCAGATGAATGAATGTTGCATTCTTCAATCTTCATTTCTCTGTGGTGTGCTAGAGCAGATGTGCCAAGATGTTGGAGATGACTGCAACTCATAAGAGAAGTATCATTAGCTTTTCCAAAGCATAGTGCTCATTGGAGAATCAATTTTTTATCAGGAACTTGATGAATGACTCACAGGCTACATCAACTAGTGCCATATTAGTATTATTTTTTTTTTTTCATTTGTATAGTTCATCCCATGCATTCAGGAAATTCTGATGCAACAGTGATTTTTGACCCACAAAAGAAAAAAAATAAGATTGCTATTTAAATTTTTTCCAGGACTTCCTTATCTCAGGAAACTTTATCCAAAAATGGAACTTGTAATATATCAAAAAATCTTCATCTATAAAATGCAATCAGAAATTGGACAAAACTGCACTTGTTGAGCCATAGAATGAGTTAGTTGTCGCTGGAACTGCCATCTTATCAACGTATGATAGCTGGAACTTAACTCTAACAGTTTTACTATTATGTTAATTCTCCTTTTGTATAATTAAGAAGTTAAAAGAATGCAGAAGTATTACAGGGAAGAATTTGAGGTCGCTAATTAAATAATTTGAACCGAAAGATAAACAGAGTTGATGGTTGCACAATTTGTCAAACCACAGGAATCAATTACTTTTATCTTAATTTCTTTGTAGAAAATGATTAACTTAATTTAGATGTATTATAAAATTATAGCTACCAGTGAGAGAATTACCTGTCACTTTCAGAAGCTGATGATAATTTTTCTGCAAATAGTCAAATGGATCGGATCTGATTCTCACAAAACTTCCTATTACTTTAGCATCAAATGTTTCAGGTTGCTTTGACAGCTCCTCCACTAAACTCCTTTTCAAGTAGAGAAGTCTGATGTTTTCAGCAACGACAGATGCAAAGTAGCCTTGCTGCACATCTGGCATTGCTTCTTTATTCTGAAATTTTCTATTTGTGCTCGATTTTCGCTGTCTTTTACAGGCCATGGAGACATTCTCACCCTTATCTTCTGAACTATATCCAAACTCATCCTCTGACTCTTCGAAATTGTCAGCAAAATGGGGTGTCAGAAGGTTATGTATACTGTTCCTGTTAACTAATTTCCTTCGTAGAAGAGATTTCAACCTTTCATCACATACAACTTTCTTCTTTTTTACTGGGTCAAAAAGCTTGTGTTCACTGCAATACCCAATAATGATATCAGCAACATCATGTTGTGATAATTCTTGAGTTGTATCTTTACCAATGGAGGCAAGGAAGTCTAAGAGGAGGTTTGATCCCCATCCATTAAACTGCTTTTTCTTTGACTTCACCTTTCTTTTCATCGCATGTGGATTTCCCCTGTTTTTTCCCCCTTTTTTCATTACTTTATGTCCTTTTCTATCATTCAAATCATCATTATCAGATATAAGTTGGTTTTCATCTTCAAAGTCGCTAACATCTTCTTCCCCTTCAAAAGTATCATTTGAATCAGATACGTATCCAGAATTTCTACCCTTATTCAACAGTTTGTCCGCATAATGGACATGCTCTGAAGTTAAGCCTTCTTTTTTTTTAACCATTTCCCAGTAACTCTTGAACATGAACTCGTATGTGTCTTGAGCACTGAAGTCTATTTTCCCCTACCAGATTAACAAGCAAGCGAACAATAAGAAAACAAGAATAACAAAGCACAAGTTAAGTTTGGAGACCACTATTGTCTTGTAACTTAGAAAAACATAATCTAAGAGCTTATATTGAAATGATAATGTCAATTAATTCAAATATTTTCTAATCACATTGTTTAATTTACGTCTTTAATCACAAGAAAACTTACCAGCAATGTGTTTCTAAACAGAACGTCAACATACTGAGAGCAAGTGCCAAAATGATATAGACCAATAAGTGTAGGTGTTTTTCCATATTTGTTTTTTTATATTTTTATTTTTTTTTAAATTATTTTTCATAGAAAATTTATTTTTTGGCATCGTTTAAAGCATATTAATTATGATTTATTTTCCTTATTTATGTATGGTGATTTCTTTCCTTTTGGAAAAAAAGTTATCATATTTATTTTCTAGGATTTTTAGAATTAATTTTTTATATTTCATTCAAACTTTCGAATTAAACAGTTTTTGATTGAAATAAAACAATTTTTCTCTTTGAAATATTCCAATTTTCGATATTCTTTTGAATTAACGAATTTTGATACTGATTAATATGATATTTATTCTAGAATCAATAGCTTTTAGAAGACTTATACTATGTCAGTTGGTATTAGAGTTTTCGGATTGTTTCTACGATGATCATGCCACCAAAAAGGGGACGCCAAGGGTACTTGTAGAGGAGGAATGTCATACCGCAATTCAAATAGATACGTGTGTGTATCAACGAGTTGAACAAATGGAGAAACGTATGATGCAGAGGTTGGATCAATTAAACCAACAAATAGATGAATTTTTGAGAAACCAAATATTTAATTTTCATGATTTAGAAATAATTTCAAATGTCAATAGAAATTTACTTATAGTATTTGATGATTATACTGATGAAAAAAATATCATTATTTACTACGACAAAAAATATCATTATTTACTATAACAATTCCATCATCTATTGAGAATTATAGTAATATCAGGGAATCACAATATACCACAAGACAAGTTCACAAAAAATAAGAATATTATTATAAAAATTCATTTACAAATATTTGTTCTACAATATCTGATTCCCAATTCTTTAAAAAAATTTTAATTGAAAGTTATATTAGAAGCCATTGGATTGATTAGAAGAAAATCATAAGAAAAATTAGAAAAATTTCATATTTTTTATGACTATTTTATATCCATATGTGTTTAATATATAATTCTTTTTACTAGGGATTCTTTTGATGATAATTCTGCTGCAAATTTGAGGTCAAATTTTCTCTACCCAACAAAATGATGCAGATCAACAAGTGTTGGTGTTTTTCCATATTTGTATTTTTATATTTTTATATTTTTAGTATTTTTATTTTCCTTAATTACTTCTGATAGAAAACTTATTTTTTGGTGCCGTTTAAAAAATATTATTAGTTATGATTTATTTTCCTTATTTATGTAATATGGTGATTTCTTTCTTTTTTGGAAAAAATTATCATATTTGTCTCCTAGGATTTTTAAAATCAATTTTCCATATATTTCATGTAAATCTTAGGGTGAAGACAATTTTTAATTGAAATAAAACAATCTTTCTTTTTGAAAGTATTTTAAATTTTGATATTTTTTTGAATCAACAAATTTTGATATTTATTAGTTTGGTATTCATTCTATAATCAACATAATCTTTCCGCTACGTCACAAAATTTTTCCACAACATAATGTCTAGCATTTAGCTTGATATTTTCCTATTATGCAAGCTAGCAAAGCATAGTGCATCAACTATAAATTTTTAATATAGTTGTTTGTGAAACTTTGTTAGAAACAATACCATACCTCATCATTCTTTATTCCTTCAATAAACCCTGCAAGTGTTAAGCAGTGAATGCAGAATCCTTTGTTCCCTCTCACTACTGCAAACTCCATTTTGTAGAGGCAGCACCCACATACAGCTTTTGAACAACAAAAGCAATGAAATTTTGGGACCTTCTTACAATCGAAGCAAAAATGCCACTCTGAAATGTATAATTATCATCTTATGAGCTGGGAAAAACAACAAAGTAAAAATGATGCATTCACCAAGGTATAACCCAAAAGGGAGATATAGTTTTTGAGTGGACATTGGACAAGGCTCTAGTTTGTCAATAAATAATTTTCTACCAATAAAATCCTAGGATAGTACTGGAGGATCTGGCACTGATTGGTTGTGAGTGATCTTGGATACGGGGAACCTCAGAAAAATCTGCATTCTCATTTCTTCAAATCAAACAAAAGCTATATCTCAGGTAAAACATGCCAGTATGGTTAAAATAACCATATAATGTTTCTTTTGGAACATAGCAAGGAAATGGATCGGGAATAAGTAGGCAAGAAAATTATGAAGGAAACTCCAGGCACCCTAGAAAAGCCCAAAATTTGGGAAAGCTAAGAGACTTAATATGCTACTGGCTAGCTATTATGCAAATAATGTTGGACTCGTTCTACATTACATATATTGTTCCTGTGACCAACTATAAGACGATATACAAGTTGGAAACACACAAGTGGCATCAAAACAAGGTTTTAGAGATACGTCTACTCAGTGCTGTTCGTGTAATAGCTTGTTAAAATATACATGAAATTTGCAACAAGATACCCTTCACTTGAGAGACAGAAATTTTACTGAAAATGATTGAACACAGTGATGCGACCATAGATTGAAATTAACACTTACTGCAGCTCCAGGGAACTTCACTCTCCAAGAAAGAATCATCTTTTCCCACGCACCGGGGATGAAATGCTTTAAGGCAATCCCTGAATGCAGAAGGTTATGAATAAATGATAATATGTTTATATTAAATTCCTTATCCACAAAATCCATATGCTGCCAGCTGCACCAAGCTCAACCTAAGGCTAGTAATTCTTCAAAAGGAATTGCATAAGGTATTGACAGAAACTAAGAATATTGAGACAACAAATTCACAGTATGTTTCATGACTGAAAAAACAGATTAATCTGTCATGTGATTAACAGAACTGACTTCGTAGGATTATGACGAGTGTGGAAGTATGTGCATGTGGACACAGTTGCCTGTGAGGAAGGCAAATGAAGAAAAGAAATTGAAGTTATCCTGGTTAAAAAATAATAGGCTTATGCCATTAGACTAGCAGTTCAGTGATTGAGTACTTGACATTTAGTGCAAGATTTGAGAGGTCCCTTGCTTTCTCAAAAGTAAATTGAATTGCTCCTGATTTTTTCTGATTCCTTATGCTTCAATTTTTTTTTTTTTTCTGTTAAAATATCACAATATGGTCCTCACTCCTTAAGTTTTTAAGTGGAATAACCTTTTAACTTCTAAGCTTTTAATCCAACAACATTTTAATATTTGAATTTCATATTTTATTTGTTTCAATACTAACTTAAGTATATAATAAAATAAAACTCAAACCCATGCATAACTGAAGGACTAAATTATCGAAATTTTGAAAACTCAATGACAATCTGATTAACTTCTTTGAAAAAGTGAAGACTGAAGACTGAAGCATATACTTTGCCAAATTCTAATTTTATATAATATACTAAAGAGAAACCTATAGCTTCATAAAGAATGGAGTTCTGCTATGGGTAACAGAATAACATCAAAATCAGTAATGGAGACAAACAGAGCATCTTCATATATTGAGGAGCAACTTTTGTTTTTTGAAAGTTCATGATCAACAAGCTATGCTGATTCAAGACATGTTCTTTTCACATCATCCCTTTTGTTAGCAAACATTGCCATGAATAAGCAAAACATATTTTCCAGAAAAGGGCATAACACCTAATTATGGTGTTTCATGCTTTGTAATGACCTATATTTAAATATCATATGATCTCATAGAGAGGACCAAAGGTAATCAATAAGCATAGATGGTGCAATTACTAAGATCAATTTCTATTTAAACACGATGAATTAATTTCTTTTTCATCATATAAACTAAGTACTTGGTCAATTAGGAACCTACATTCCTTTCAAAATAACATATTTAACAAAGTATAAATTTAAATTATCTGCTACATGCCAAATTCCATAGTATTCAAGAAGATTATTGTTCAAACTTTCTTTATATTAAAGATTGGGCAAGTTGACCTTATCTGCCCCAATTGGATCCTGACATAGGCAAAGCTCATATTTCCCTTACATTTCTTGAACTAATAAAGGACAATGTAAATCTAGACATCGCAATCCTAGGCAAACACATTAAAGAACTTTCTAAAATCCATTATATTTAAGGCCAAAGCATATCTGCAGTTTATGCAATTTCAAGTTTTCAACTTCAACATTAGATGGATCATAGGACAGGGACCAGAACCACAGTGCTTCATATGCCATTGAAATTCACATGCATTGCACGTGCAGCATAAAATAATAATTGTTATGACAAAGAAACACTTTAGTACCCCCCAAAACCAGAACAGCCACAAAAATTCAAAGACTGCAAAAATATTTTGGTCTAGGAAACTGTGCAAAATGGAAAATTGCCATTTATGCCCCTCAATCAAAACAAAGATCCCCAGGATAAATATTTGTTTTTTGATGCGACTCCAAAGAAATAACTAAATTGCTATTATGAAGTGTTTGGTTATAAAATTTGTTTTGAAAACATAGTTTTTAAAAAGTTGTTTTATAAAAGATTGGTATATTTAATTTAAATTTTTTTTTTTTTAATTTTAAAATGATATTTTGAATTAATTCGTTGAATACTAAAAAAATAGTTTAACATTTCTTAAATTTCAAAATCACGATCTATTTTAAATAAATTCAAACAGCAATTGAATGTCTACAAAATTACCAAGATTTTTCAAAACCTTAGCATTCTCATTCTCCTTACAAATTTCTACGAATCAAATAATTAAAAAGGTAAATAAATAATCAAATTCTCGTCTTTCACGGGAAGTAGGGTCAATCCTAGCATAAAAGGGCATGGGCTACCAGAAGTCACTTGGATTTTGTCTAGTTTTACTTGCCGAATTTAATACTTGAAAGAACAATAAACTTACTTGTAGTCACAAACCCTCAATAAACCTCCATCTTTGCAATCAAAACACCAATCTTCCGCAATCTCTTCCTTGTTTATCTTCTTTTTTCTCCCCATTTCACCAAATCTCTCTCCAAACCCAATATACTACCCTGTCAAATCAGAAAATCCAATAAGCCCCCATTTGCGTAATTAGCAAAAACTCATTCAAGAGAAGGCAACAAAATAGTTACTTGAAGCTTTGAAAGCGACAATCATAATCCAGAGATGCTCATCCTACGAACTAACAAAAACCCATTTGACAAAAACACTAGAAAAATATATTTTTAATTAAATGAAATAAAATTGGAGCATAAAAAAGCCACACTGTAGCGAAATTTGTGGCAAAACTTCATATAAACATAATTGGCCTTACTACTGAGAATAAAAAAAGACCATTTAAGATAAACAGAAGAACATACCAAAAAAGGCAAAAAATCAAGAACTAACAAGCAACATTGGCGTTTTTGTGGTTATGAATTATTACCCCTTGTAGAAAAAAGAAGCAAGAGCATTTTAGACTATAGAGAGAGAAGTTATAAAGAGAGAAAATGATAGTGCTAATTGCAAAAGATTGACAGGCCACACACTATATGGGTGATTCTTATGGAAATTTATTAAAAACTAGAGAAAGATTTGCCTTAAAATTATTATTATTAGGGACTGAAAAATGAAAATAAATACCAATAGGAGTTTATTGTAAGAGTTTCAAAGTGATGATTCCTTTTCCTTCCCTGAATTTTAGAAATGTGGGCCCAAAGATACACAAATTTTGATATTTATTATTCCTTTTAAACAAAAATTAATTTAAATTTAGCACATAAGATTTAATAAAATTTATTAAGTGATATTTTATTTTGAAAAATTTATTATTTAATTTTTATCATTTGATTTTATAATTCTTATTAGTATAAATAAAATTTATAAAATTTATTTATAAATTTATAATTTTGTGTTTATTTTAAGGGTTAATTACTTTTGTAAAATGATCCAATACATTAAATTTCTCTTGATTTTTTAAAAATATATTAATTTTTTCTGATGAATGTCATAATATATTATTAGACCATTCCTTTCAATTTTACCGTTAATCAACCCTAAAAAGATAATAAAAAGACAAAAATACCCTTATTTTTTAATTTTAATTAATTATATTCTCTTTTTAATTAATTTTTTTTTAGAATTAAAAATATATTTTCATACTTTTACAAATTTGAAAATAAAAATATTTTTTAAAAAATATTTTTATTTTATTTTTTAAAATAAAAAATAACAAATAAAAAATAAAAATATTTTTTACTTTTTATTTTTAAATTTGTCAAAAATATGAAAATAAATTTTTTATGTGTATTAAAAAATTTAAGAAGAAATTAATTGAGTATAAACATTGTTTCTTACTATTTCTGAAAAAAAAAAAGAAAAGAAAAGGAATTTCCACAAAAGCAAAACAAAGAAGTCGGTAGAGCCTAATAAGCAAATCTTGAGTTGGTACGAAAATGGGATCTCCAATAGCTGGAGACAAAAGATTCATATGAGAAAACATAAGTAAACGAGCCTCCACTTGAGCCTCTAACGATAAAGGTATATGAACAGTCATTTGATCCCCATCAAATTCTGCATTTTAAAATAAAAAATAAAAAATAAAAAATATTTTTTTTTATTTTTTATTTTAAAATTTATTAAAAATATGAAAATAAATTTTATAACCTTAGAAAAATGTTAAAGCAAAAATAAAATGTAATTAATTAAAAATAAAAAGTAAAGACATTTTTATCTTTTTACTATCCTTATAGGGTTGATTAAAAATTGAGTTATGACAAAATTGAACGAAATGATCTAATAGTTTATAATGACATTTGTCATGAAGAGTTAATATATTTTTAAAAAGTCAGAAATGACTTAGTGTATTAGAGTATTTTAGAGGAAAAAAATAATAATTAATCCTTATTTTAAATCTAAATTTATTTAAAATTTTAAATAATTAAATATGTAAAATTAGAAATAACTAACGTAAATTCTATCAAAATAATTAATATTTTTAAATAAATAACATAATTTTAAATTAATAAATTTTAAAAAATTAAAATATTCTAATTAATTTTAATATTTTATTATCCTTTTATCAATTAATTATTTCAAACTCTTTTTAAAAATGATTCCCTTCTTTTTATTTATTTATTTAATTTTAAATATATTTATTTATTTTATTTTAACTATATATTTATTTTTCTAATTTATTTTTTAATTTTTTATTAAATATTTACTTAATTATTTTTATTTTTTATTTATTTTTCATATTAAAATAAAAATATTTTATTTTTATTTTAAAATTATAATAATTTAATAATTTTGTAATTCTTGTGTCAAAAAATACAAATTATAAATATTTTAAAATGATATTTTTTTTTTCAATCATATATGATTAGTTTTAGTTGACAACGTTAAATTTTTCAATTTTATAATTTATTCATATTAATCACCATGGAAACAAAATCTACTTGATATAGATCAAAAAAATTAATTATTTAAATTATTTTTATTTTTTAATTTAACTATAACTCAAAATTTTTACTCAACCTTCATAATTTTTTAAATATAAATTAGATATTATAATTAAATAATATTTAATAAATTACATTTAAAATATTTAAAATAAAAAAATTAATTATTTAATTATATCTCAATTGCTTTTATATTTTAAATTTAATTACAACTCAAAATTTTCACTCTAATTTTTATAATTTTAAATATTAGTTTGAAATTATAATTGGATAACTTTTAACAAATTGTATTTATAATATTTATAATTTAATATCATAATTTATAAAAATTATATTTTTAAATTTTTTAAAATTATAATTTACTAAAAATTAGGATCTGTCTTAATTGAATTTGTATTTTAAATGAAATCACAATAAATTTTTTTAAATAATTCATTTTTCTTAAATAATAATAAATGCAAATACACAAATATAAGTATAATATATATATAATGGTCTATATTTAGATGCTCTTATATTATAATGAAATATGCAATTAGATTTTTCAAATTTATTTTATTTTATTTAATTAAATACATAATTTTATTTTTTAAAAAAAATCCTTTGTAGCAATAAAATATTATATAATTTATTAAAAAAAATATATATAAAATAATTTTTTTCATAAATATTATAATCAAAGATATTGAAATTGGGAGGATTGAAAGTAGCTAACTATTTTTTTTTTCAAATTCTTTCACAAGTATAATTCTCTTAATAAATTTAATTATTTATGGCTAAAATTATATATTTTTTTAAAAATAATATATAAAAAAAGATATTATTGATAAATTTTAAATTGAGTTATAAATAATTGTATTTTCATTAATGTAATATAAAATTTTTGAAAGAAAAAAATAAATAAATAATATATTCATAGAGATATTTTTACCAAGTGAAATATTAAAATAAATTTTAAAATTATTCTAAACACAATATTCATTTCATTTAAATAAATTTTATATTTATTATTTAATATACCAAATATAAAAATTTATTTACAAATGAATTCTATTTGAAATTTATTTGTAAATAAAATAATTTTTTTTTATAAAATTAAATTAAATATAACGGAAATAAATTTATTATTTTATCTATTTTTACAGTAAAAAATTTATGAAAAGACTAAAAACCTTTTATTTTTTCTTAAAATTTTCCCTTTCTGCCATTAAAATATAAAGAAAACAAGAAAGAAAAAAAAAAAAACAGAATTCAATACAAGATTGAACAGTATTTTTTTTCCTTTACTTCTAATGGAAACAAGTACATAATTGATTATCCATCCAAGCAAGAAATCAAACAAACAAACGAAACTTAAATTAATCAATTAAATAAAAAAAAAAAAAAATCAAGAACTTTCTGTGGACTTTAAGGCACCAAAAGCCGTGGATAAAGAGGAGTGTAGGCTTGGAGCGGAGGTGAGAATTGGAACGCAGCAGTGCATGAGTGTGTCGTTGCCGATATCGATAGTGCTTTTTGCTTGCAGCAGGCGGCGACCTTTGCACACAAAGTCCACTAGTTCGTTTCCGCCAGCATCAGCAATTGCAGCAACGTTTTCATCTAGTGGTCGTCCATGAAGTATCCATCTATTCTATTCTATGTTTATAGCACAAATGTCCAAGTGAACATTAGGGCCTCTTAGTCATATATATATATATATATATATATATTTCTAATAGTTGCACTAAGTAATTCGTTAATATATTTATTTAAATTATTATTATTTATTATATTGATAATTGTATTCAAATTAAATTCATAAATTATTATTATTTGTTGAAAGTGTAGGTGACTCACTACCAGGCATCCGTGGCAGGACAACGATATGCATTCTAATATAACAGTTTCATTGATTAGCAATAAAAATTTGCTTATAATTTTGGATTTTTGACAAAATAAAAAATCCCAAAATAATATGGAAAATCCAATCAATTTACAGGGTAATAAAATGAAATTTCCTAAGCAAGCCACATTTAGAGAAATCATCCTTAGTTGCTTCCTTATCATATTTCAATTAATCCAAAACAAATAACTATGCACATCTTTTATTCAGGAACCTTCATATATACATACATACACAGGTTAAGACATCACAAAGATTCACTATTAAAATTCTTTGAAGCCTCTCAACCCTAATAATCCCCATTACACAATATTGTTATTATTACAGAATGCTCACTTAGCTTGACTCTGTTTCTTTAGGGAAGCTCCTTTTAATGTGACCTCTATTTCCCATACCATATCTTGTCAAGCAACTTACTAATAAGAAACTAAATAGCCTGCATACATTATATAATAGTAATAATTAATCATGGAAGTTCATGGATTTGACACAAAATTATATAGTAACACAAAACTTAAAATGTCCAACAGTCTAAACAAGATAAGCAAGATAAGGAATACAAATACAAGAAAGAGTCTCGAGATAATCAAGAAACATAACAACTTCAGAAACATCCATGTAAAACAGAGAGATTAAAAGTTGAGCACCGAGTGAGCTAACCTTTTTAGATGTATCATTCGATTGACAAGCTCCATAGTACAATCTCCAACTTCTCATGGGATTTTAGATAAATCAGACTTCAATACATAGCTTATAGGACTCCTTGAGGGAATATTCTATATTTTATATCATCTGAAAATCATAGATTTTGTTACAAGCCTCTCAACCCCAAAATCCTCATTACACAAATCATCACTAGCATAATCGATCAAAAAATAATACTGTTCTTACATAACGCTTGCTTAGCTTGTCAATGTTTCTTCAGGAGAAGCTCCTTTCAAATGTGACCTCCATTTCTCATGCCATGTCTTGTAAGAAACTTGCTAAAAATGAAACTAATTCCCTGCACACATAATAATAATAATTAATCATGGAAGTTCATGGATTTGACATAGAATTACATGGTAACCCAGAAAAGTTAAAATGTCCAACAGTCTAACAGATATAAGCAAGATAAGCAATACAAATACAAGAAAGAGTCTCTCAATCAAGAAACATAATTTTTGCGGAGAGACAACCTCAAGGCAACTAAAATCTCAACAATGCATATGTTACATATTATAGAAGGAAATGGAGAGGGAAGAAGGACAGCAGTGAATTTACTTGATAAAGGGCTGAGAAAAATAGTTAACTGGCTAATAATAATAAATATGTGTGCTGTTATTAAGTACAAGGTTGCATGTCAGTAGATATAGCATAGTTGTATAGGATCCGAGCTTAGTTTTTGGGGGAAAAAGTTATTAGAGTTGGTTAAGAGTTGTAACAGCAGTGGTACAGACTGTACTACTGAAAAAATGTATATAAATATATAAATGATTTTAGATGGACGGCATTCCAAAATTCTATCAATTAAATATTCTTCTTCTCTTAATTCTTCTCTCTATTTCTCAACTCTAACTCTTCTGTCCTTCTCATTCTTCAATTTTCTCTTCTTTCTTCAATTACAAACCCTAGAATTGAACCTGTTCTAAGCTAAGAATTGACCAGCTTAACAGCATACTACAGAAACATCTATGTAAAATATAGATTAAAAGTTAAGCACTGATGAGTAACCAAATCTTTTCAGATGTATCATTTGACTAGTACAATCTCCACCTTCTCCAGGGATTTTAGATGTATCAGGCTTCTAGACATTGCATATGGACTCCTTGAGGGAAATAATCTATATTCTATATCATCTGAAAATCACAGATTCATAATTATAGCTATATAAGTATTTGATTTAATGCTAAACTAGTTTTTATGTAAGAATATGTTGATGGAAATGAAGAATCCGAGAATATACCAGCAATTGTAAGTTGTAAGTTTTAGCAGAAAGTCTATTGGAAATAATTACTCTTCAAACATCTTATTTTGCTGTTGTAATATGTGCTCCTGTCTATCACTACTGCATAAGGAGTTGAAGTTCTAAGCCCTTGAAAAAAAAAAAAAAACAAAGGAAGAATAAATAAAATGGTGGAGAGAGAGAGAGAGAGAGAAGCACAAACCTCTCTAGTTCCTTCCAAGAAATATTTTTGAATCTCCACAAACTCGAGAAAAGTTGACTTGGAGTTGTCTCAGAAGAGATGGAGCATTGACCAAATTCTTGAAGAGAAAAACACACAAAATAGCAGAATATTTAACACACTGCCAAAATCGTGAGTGTACTTTGTATCAACAAAAAATTTCCTAGACTTTTTACAATTCAGGAAAGCTGACAACTGTAAGCATAAGTCGGAAAAAGATCAACCATCACACTGAAGAGGTGACAGTATAGTTAACTTTGTTCTGAAACTATATCAAGCACACTTGAAGACACATAAATTGAGAATCTAAATTGCCTGAAAAGGGATAACATGACAAATTGGGATGAGAAAACCAACCAGATAAAGTAAAATGAGGATAAAAAAAAAATATTTGTACAAGACTATACTTGCAATTTTCAAGAAAGTATTTGGCATGAGATGAGTCAAATAAGTCTACTTCAACCCATATCCGTTGATACCCTTAAGGCCTGGCCATTACGGGTCACTTTCATTATTCTCAAGCCATTTTAGATGTATCTGGCTTCTAGACAGAGCTTAAAGGACTCTTTGAGGGAAATGTTCTGTATCATATCTCAGCTGAAAATCAAAATTATAGCTATGCAAGGATTGATTTAACATCAAACCTTTTTTTTTTTGTTATATGTGAAAGAAATGAAAAACTGAGGAGATGGTAGTACCAGAAAAATTGTTGCTAGAAGCAGAAAGGTTGATTGGAAATGATTACTCTCCTAAAACCTTATGCGCTCCTGTCACTGTTGCATACTTAAGGTCTCTTGAAATAGACACAAAAGAGAGAAGAATAGAAGGGTGAAGAGCGAAAAAGAGAGGTACAAACCTGTCAGCCATGAAAATCCCTTGCATTAGCACACCACTTTCATTGTTGACAATAATTTGCATATTTTGAGGATTAAGTTGCAATGGAAGAATCAATAAATTGGAAAAAATAAAAGTCTAGTCAATTTTATTATGAAACAAAAACCACAGATAATCTCATAAAACTCAAAAATGATTATCTTTAAATATTTGGGTTACTATATACTGTGAAAATTCATCTAGTAAACCAAGATGATAACCATCCCCACTTACTTGCCTTGCCTAGTTGCATTTTCATTTCAAGAATGACCTGTAACTCCTGTCAAAGTATCTGTGTATATCTATTCAATGATCCCTTATTGTTTCCTGTGGCATTATGTGATTGAAGCAGGCCACACATTTAGCTACTACTAATGTAGATAAGCAACTGGTTACAACTTCTTATATATGCTTAAACTAAATGTTCACTCCCATCCTGCAGGAAAAATAGTACCTGCAGGAAAAATAGTAGAGAAAGCTCAGTAGACAACATCAAGCTGTTCGTAGATCTTTATTAAATATAACCACGTTTTCTAGAATTCATAATCATATAAAAGATGAAATATTTTGTAATTTAGTTAGATTAAATTTAAGAAGAAACTTAGATTAAATTTGAGAAGAAACTCAACGGTCAAAATCGATCCTCTAACTAGTATTTCACTCCAAAGCCAGTAAATGCAATGCAATCTGCAATAAAAATACACAAACCTTTTTAAAACAATTCAATATTTAATGATATCAGCAGTAAAGAAAAGAAGAAAACAGAGAGACTTGCATAGTTTTTACAATTCAATATGTAGGATAACATATGCAGGGCAGTCAAGTAACAGATTGCAAACATGATATAGATGGATTCAGAAATCACCTTCTAAACTTCATTGAATTTGAAGCAAGGATCAAAAGATCCTATCTTCTCTGTGATAAATGAAGTTGAGCCAAAAAATTCCCATCATCTGTGTTTATTAATTTCAGCATGTTGGAAAGTAATACTTGGACACCACAAGCCTTCCTCATCATCTAACAACAAAGAACCATATATAACCACTACTACTTTCTCAACTCACATGCTCACTTCTTCGGCAGAAATTCTAAATTCTGAATTTTCTGAAAAATCAAATAAGTGAGAGTTTTTTGAGTATTTTCAGTTGTTCATGTGTGAGAAAACATTGTATAGGAAAATAAACAAAAAAGACAATATGGTAAAATGAGTGAAAATTAAACGAGAAGAGCTAAACAATTACTGAATATATGATTCTCTTATTTGAATTGTTTTTTTTTTTTTAAAAAAAAGTGAAAATTCATACTTTGAATAGTTGAATTGTTAGGAAATTTATTGTTGTCTGCACAGAGAATCAGAAAGTGTAAATTCTGTGATAAAAAAAAATTTCAAAAATTTGAAATTGAAGAGAAGAATCACCAACCTACAAAGGCAGCTGAAGATTATTTCTCATCTATTAAATAGCGTCCCTCCTGTTGAATTCTTTTGAATTCAACTTTAATATTTGGGATGTGAGAAATGATAGGCCAATCCTCACCCTTGTTATTTCTACATCTTTCCTCCAACTGTGGACAATTATCAATTTTTAATTGTCGTAAAGAGGTGAGGTAACGCATCTCTTGAGGCAGAGACTTTAATCTTCGGCAACTCGTAATCTGTAATTCTTGAAGAGAAGTGAGATTCTGCAGTCCACCTACTGGTAGATATTCAAGATCTTCAATTTCCCATATTTCCAACTTCTTCAATTTAGAGAGAGGAGGAACAGTTGAGGATGAAGAGGAATAAGTGATTGATGATGTCAATATTTGCTTCAAAAATTTGGCGCTTATAGAATCCAAATTCAGATATTTATCGAGAGATGGAAACTGAGGCATCCAAGTCAGCTTTGGGCATTGAATACAATTGAACGTAGAAAGACAAGGAAATTGGAGTAGTTGCTCTGGTACAGTTGAATCATCACTATCATCATTCTTCTTCTTGTTCAGCCATCCCATCAACTTAGGACAATCGAAGAGTGTCAGGTACTCTAATGATGGAAAGAATTTTGTTGTTCCCTCCATTTCTATGTACTCTAAATCAGGTAATCCATTAATCTCTAACTTTTCAAGAGAAAGGATTTCATTTAGAGGTGGGAGATACTCGCATCTTTTGCAATTTTGAATTTCAATACTGATTAGATTTGTGAGGGAAGAAAACCAGGTGGTTGGAAACCTCATGCCTCTGTACCCATACACTTCTAATTTTTTAAGATTCGGATGTGGTTCGAGACTTCGCAGTGACATTTCCTCAGGATCAACATTTACATTATCATTCTGTTTCCAAAATAAAACCAGTGATTGAAGATGTTGCTTCTCTTTCAAAATACACAATTGATCAGATTCTGATTTCACTTGTCCCAAATCCCGAATTTGTAGACTTCCTCTCAAATTGTTTAATCTCTTTAATTCATTCAATCCCCCAACATTCTTATTATCATCATGCTTTTTGCCCACTACAAACCAAGACAAGGTTTGAAGGGAAGTCAATTGCCCAAGCCCACATGGCATATGTATCAAACCCCGACAATACTCATTATACAAATGCCTAAGATTAATCAGTTTTCTAATATCTTTAGGCAATTCCTTGAGATTTTGACAATGAGACACATTCACCACTTGCAAATTGAGTAGCTCACATATAGAATTTGGAAGTGCCACAATTAGGGTATAAGAAACATCAATATACCTTAATTGCTTTAGCCTTTTTATGGAAGGAAGCAGTTTTTCAATAATTAAACCATGTACATCACATACACGTAAACGCCTAAAATTTGAAAAAATAACTTCATCAATTGGAGATTGCTTCTCGCCAAAATAACTTATAGTTGACAAAAGAAATGTCCGTGGTTTTTTGGCAGTACAAAAGCTATTCAAAATATGTTGTGGCAATAAATTTAATTTAATCCCAAATGCTACATGATGGGTTTTTTCCTCAATAATGGATTTTCCATCTAAATTTATTAATTTGATCCCTGCCCCAGCCACTAGGGTTGCAAGGTCATGTATCAAATCATGCATTTTGCAACTGACTGCATTGCCACATTCATCCCTTTCCACTTCTTGAAAAAATGACCTCCACCATAAATCTGTAAAGTATTCATATCCAACATCTTCAATGCACTGATTTCTATTTGATGACTCATTAATGAACCCTTGTGCAATCCAAAGGTGAATTAATATTTTCACATTAATCTCATAATCTTTTGGAAATAATGCACAATATGCAAAGCAATGCTTTAAATGTGATGAGAGATTATCACAACTCAATTTAAGGGTTGGTAAAATATCAGTCTCATCTTGAGTGATTTTTGAAAGTTCATTATCCAAGAAGAGTTGCCACTCACTTTCTGGATTTCTAAAGCATAAAAGACTTGCAATTGTTTTTATTGCAAGAGGAACTCCAACACATTTTTCTACAATTTTCTCTCCAATGCTTTTCACATTTTGTTTCACTGGTTCTTGTCCTCTGAACACCATACTAGAGAACAAAGACCAGGACTGCCTTGGAGATAGGCCTTTCAAATCATAAACTACACTACTTCTAGCTATCTCAGCTACTTTTCTAGATCGTGTAGTTATTACTATCTTACTTCCACTTGCCCCACCCATTAATAATTTCTTTAAATTTTCCCATTTTGCACTACTCTCATTCCACACATCATCCAATATTAGTAAATATTTTTTTCCATTACTAATACTTTCGAGCTGAGATCTCAATGCTTCTAGCACAAGATCTGATTTTCTACTTGTTGCAGACTCCAAGATTTTTTTAACAATCATTTCCACATCAAAAGGATCTGATACACACACCCATAATTTTAACTCAAAATATTTAGTAACCTGTTCATCATTGAAAATGAGTTGAGCTAGTGTGGTCTTCCCTAATCCCCCAATTCCAACTATGGAGATGACTGAAACATTCTCTTTGTAGTTGGAAGCTAATAAAAGTTCTATGATTGCCTTTTTATCATCCTCTCTCCCTATAGCAACTTCAGGTACAGAGGAGACAGTTTGTTCCCTGACCTTAGTTGCAAAAATTTTCTCCTCAGGACGATTCTCTAACTGAAGCAATTTTCTATCAGCATCAATATCAGCTAGTCTCTCCCTAATTGCCTTAATCTTATGACACATCTTAATACCATAAACAACTGGATTGGAGTGTGAAAAGAAAAGGCATACCTCCTTTGTCACCTTATTACCATTTATGACTTGCCTGCGCAAAGCTTCAGTTGAGAAGTCGTCTAGCAAGTCATCTGCATCATAGGCAACCTCTCTCAGTTTGCCAAGCCAATATTTGACTTGATTGTTGTGGGCAGACTTCTCCTCTGCATCAAGAAGCACAGCCTGAATAGCAGACATTGTTCTCTTGAGTTTCTCAAACTCATCCTTGAGACCCCACCACAGCCCAATCTCTTGGAGAGCTTGAGAACTCAATTTCTTAATAATTTCTCCTGCAATATTGAAGAGAATATCTTGGGCCATTTTTTGGAAAATGAGGGTAATAGGAAGCAATGTTTAGAACAAAAGGAAGAATATTATTGTTATGAAGTGAGTAGAGATTGAAGAAATGACAAAATATTTATAAGTGCCTCAATCATATATAATACTTGTGCATTACATATAAAATCAATACCAAGAGTAAACAATTCATCAAGTGAAAGGCCTACCTGTAGACCTTTGGTATCAAATACCTTAATTGTTTTTAACTAAAGCAACAGATTCTTTGCTTTGTGCGTGCTCATCACAACATTGGCAATATTCTAAATCTTCTCGACTATGTTATTTGATTCTGAAAGCAAACATTTAGACAAAGTAATTCTAGTTATGGCTAATTACTAATTTTGTTAATCACCAACCGTTCCTTAACATCTATAAAAATTGTCTATATAAAATATTAATTTCATTCAGCCATTACATTGGAAACGCTTGGGGGATATTGAGAAATCTTGTCGGTGTTGAAGAAAAAAAAAAAGATTCATGATTGAAGAAGGTGCTGTTTTGAGATGTGGAAGTGAGATGAGAGTAGGTGAAATTTTGCAATCTTGACTAATGAAGAGTTAAGAATCTGTCAGAAATGGGGTTTTTTTAGCCAAGTTAAAAAATAAAAAATAAAAAAGTTTTAGTTGCATCACAAAAAAGCAAAAGAGGTTAAGTGAGAAAATTGATATAATATAGGAGTTTATTTGTACTTTTATCGTTAAATTATCGCAATTTTGAAAAGTTAATGACTATCTAATTAATTTTGAAAAGAGTGAAGACTTGACTTAAGTATATACTTTAGCCAAATTCTAGTTGTTTTATATAATGTACTAAAATAGAATCCTAGAGCTTCATAAAGAATGGGTTCTGCTATGGGTAACAGGACAACAACAAAATCAGTAATGGGAGAGAAACAGAGCATCTTCTTTGTTTTTGAATTTTCATGATCAACAAGCTATGCTGATTCAAGATATGTTCTTTTTCACATCAACCCTTTTGTTAGCAAACATTGCCATGAATAAGGAAACATTTTTTTCCAAAAAAGGGCGTAACACCTAATTATAGTGTTTTATGCTTTATAATGACCTATGTTTAAATATCATATGATCTTATAGAGAGGACCAAAGGAAATCAATTAGCATAGATGGTGCAATTACTAAGATCAATTTCTATTTAAACACGATGAATTATTTTTTTTTTATCATATAAACAAAGTGCTTGGTCAATTAGGAACCAACATTCTTTTCAAAATAACACATTTAACGAAGTATAAATTTAAATTATCTGCTACATGCTAAATTCCGTAGTATTTACGAAGATTATTGTTTAAACTTTCTTTATATTAAAGATTGGGCAAGTTGACCTTATTTGCCCCAATTGGATCCTGACATGGGCAAAGCTCATATTTCCCTTACATTGTCTTGAACTAATAGAGGACAATGTAAATCCAGACGTGGCAATCCCAGGCAAACACATTAAAGAACTTTCTAAAATCAATTATATTTAAGGCCAAAGCATATCTGCAGTATATGCAATTTCCAGTTTTCAACTTCAACGTTGGATGTATCATTAGGACAGGAAGTAGAACTACAGTGCTTCATAAGCCTGCATCATAAATTAATAATTGTTATGACAAAGAATCACTTTGGCACCCAAAAACCAGAACAGTCGCAAAAGTTCAAAGAGACTCTGTAATAATATTTTTGGTCTAGGAAACAGTGCAAAGTTGGGAAATTGCCATTCATGCCTCTCAAGCAAAACAAAGATCCTAGAATATATATATATATATTCTTTTTATGTGGCTCCAAAGATATAATTAAATTGCTACTATATTAGTAGCCTGAAATTGAATAGTCTACATCCAATGTAAAATACCAAGATTTTCAAACCTGAGCATTCTCATCCTAGGAATTAACAAAAACCCATTGGACAAAAACACTAGAAAAACATATTTTTAACTAAAAGAAATAAACTTGGAGCATAAAAAGCCATACTGTGGCGAAATTTGGCAAAACTTCATATAAACATAATTGGCGTTACTACTGAGACTAAAAAAAAAGACCCATTTAAGATAAACAGAAGAACATACGAAAAAAATGGCAAAAAATCAAGAACTAACAAGCAATATTGTTTTTTTTGTGGTTATGAATTATGCTTCATTGTAGAGAAAAAGAAGTAATAGCATTTTAGACTACAAAGTGAGAAGTTATAAAGACAGAAAATGATAGTGCTAATTGTTAAATAGTGAGAGAGCAAAAGATAGACAAGCCACACCATATTGGTGATTCTTATGGAAATTTATTAAAAGCTAGAGAAATATTTGCCTTAAAATTATTATTATTAGGGACTGAAAATATTTGCCTTAAAATTATTATTATTAGGGACTGAAAAATTAAAAAATAAAATTTTCTTTTGAGTTGACACAGTTTGAGTTTCAAAGTGATGATTCCTTTTCCTTTCCTGAATTTTATCAATGTTGGCCCAAAGATTTACAAATTTTTATATACCCAACTAGTCTTAAACAAATATATATATATATATATTATCATCATTGTAATAATAAGAATAATAAGTACGCACCAATAATATATCCAATATATTTAAAAAGAACTTTAATTTAAGTTTGCATTTAAAATCCTTACCAAATTTTTTCATTTTAAATCAATTTTCAATTAATTAAATTACATACATAGTATTTATAAATTAATTAACTAAAAGGCTAATTTTAATTAAAATTAAAATTAAGAGTTAGACTGATACTCAAACAGTAAATCTCAATTTATAAATTAAAATAATTATGGATTAGATGGACAGACGTTTTAAAATAAGATTTTTCAAACTCAAATTTTAAATGATATAGTAAAAATTAAAATTACATAAATATAAAATGTTAGAACAATAACAAGTAATTATTTAAAATAAAAATAAAAATAAAAATTAATCATAATTAGTTATTACATAAAATTATTTAAAAAAACTACCTACTGCTTCTTATTAATTCATATCAAGATAGTAGAGAGCCGTTGTTGCCATGTATAGTAAATCCCTTTTGCTTAATTTTCTTCATTTTTATTTTCCAATTTGCCCATTTGTTTGCTAAAATTTGATCTCCAAAAAGGATAATAGCACTTAGATTATTTAGATAGTTAGATAGCTAGGGATTAACTAATTTGACCAAATCTTTCCATCCTTGTTTAAGTTTGTCAACTTTCTCAGCCATCTTGACCATTTGTTTGCTGAGTTGTGATCTTGGAAAAAAAAAACTTAAGTTTCTTATGTGTTTAAAATTTTCCAAGTAAAACTTAGATTCCTTTAAAATCTCCTCCACTTGACTATTCCATATGCTGAGTTTCCCTATAAATTGCTTATTCGCGAACCAGTTGTGCAATATCATCTTATAAAGAGACATTCTATTTTACTTGAAAACCTATCGCTCTGCAAAACCAAAAGTCCCAATAGCAATTTTCATTGAATATTTATGTTTTAGCAATCTAAGGGTCCTATAGTTAAAGTGAAAATTGATGTATATACAATAAAATCAATGCCCATCGAAGAAAGCAAATAGCTTTTTCTAAATCCACTTTTACAAGAATAAACCTTTTCATAGCCAACAAAAAACCCAAATTCTCGTTTTCAACATATCAGATAAAAAGTTATTTCTTTTAATTAAAAGAAAGAAAATCAGATTTGTTTAATACCTCAGCCGAATTCATTTGGTGAATTCAAGCGGAACTGGAAAGGGTTTACACATTTCCCATTCAGTTTCCACTTTCCAGCCATAGACCCATAAATTCCGAAGACGCCGGGTGTGGTTAATTAGGTTTTGCATGAGAAGATAAGTCAGGTGATCTTCCTAGGTCATGGTTACGTGGAATACTGCCACATCGATTATAAGTTTAGCACCATGCTTACGTTGGCGAATTAGTCCACGTGGACACAAGATGCCTACGTGGTCGTTTACCATATGGAATTGTGTGCTGGCGTGGCTAAAATGTGATGACGTGAATGATGCCCCGCCTGCACCTTTGTCCATCTGAACACAAGATAGTCACGTGGTTGTTAGCCACTTGGAAGATTAGGACGTGTCATTATGATATATTGGTGTGAGACCTCGCCCGAGCACCGCTCGTTCGGATCCGCCCTCTTCGAAAGGAAGAAAGAGAGCATTGGGGCATCGAAGTGCTCATATGGGGCAATTTCTCACGGAGGAGATGAGCTTAGCGCCTTTTATTTGAAAACGATTTTGATGTTTTGAAGTCGCCACCTTAAGTTATTTTTGTTGGGAAAATTTAAGGTAAAAACTCATTTTGACTCCAATCTTATCCCAAAGGAAAAAAAAAAATGCACTAGTCCTTGAAACCAAAGAGGATTCGGGGACTAGGTTTTCGGTTGAATTTGGCTTTCAATTTTAACCTTGATTTAAAATGATTTTCATGAACAATTAAAGAAATGACATATAGGATGCATGAACAAGTAATTAAATGGATGAATAGTATGATCAAGTAAAGCAATTGAAAAAAAGTGATAAAAGTGAATTATTACATCTCAAATACCTCAAAAAATAGGGGATATCAACTCTAGCCCTTATGGGTTCTAGGTTGATCACACATTTCCCAAATAATATATAACAAATAAAGTTAAACAAATAATTTAAGAGAAAAGAGATGGTTTTATCATTTTTTGGATTTGAAGCTTTTATACAGCTTACCTACGTATCCCGTCGAATGGGAATTAAAACCCACGCAGTTCTTCCTTCTCGCGAAGGAGGGTTGATTTTATGCTCAATTTATCTTAATTAAATCTAACCATTGGATCAAATGATGGAAAAATGGACGGTTGGATCAGTAGGTTGCAAATTTGCTATCATAAGCTTGATGTATTGCATTTTTGCCATTGATTTTTTATTAGGTGTGGCAAATGTATGTGTTAGCTACCAATGTTGACTTTGGATGGAAAAATATCATTAAAGTAAGCAAAATGGATGGTTGGATGGCTAGGTTTCACCAAAGTTACCATGAAACCTTAACCATTGGATCAAACCTAAGATATTTGAATAGATTTTTACCACCACTTCACCATTGTCATCTTTTAAA
>CANXYC011875479.1:0-29567 GCA_948193065.1 Aleurites moluccanus
GAACCGTGCCGATGGTGGCTCAAAACGGGTTGCCGGATCCAAGCCTCGCTTCCGATGGAGACCGACTGCTAGATCGGCTGTCTTTGGGGCTGGAATCGATCGGGGCTGCTTCGTGGAGCTTCGACGATGCTAGACAGCCGGAGCTCGTAGCTAGGCAGCCGTCTCTCGACCAGCTATTGAGTTTCAAAACCGGAGCACCGATCTGTACTGTCGATGGCAGCGAGCTCACACAACGGCTCAAGAAATTCGTTTCAAGTTTCACCGGTTGGAACAGGCAGAAGGAGCTCTCTTCTTCTCCGATTGCGGTGATTTCTCTGGACAGATCGAGAATTGGTTCGTCACCTGCGTGGAGATTGACCACCGGCGAAGAAGTTGCTTCTGGTTTGAAGGAGCTGTGACAGAAACCAGCCAATCTGAGTTCAGCAGTGAGTCAACCGAGTTCAGCCGAGTTCAGCAGCGAGTCAATCAGTTTGGCAATGAGTCAAGCAGTGAGTCCAGTGAGTCAGTCAAGCAGAAATTTTTTTTTATTTTTTTTTTTGCTTTCAACAATCAACTAATTTAATTGTCACAAAAATTTTCTTTCAAACCTGATAATGCTTCAAGATTGTTAGAGTTTTTAGGTCAAGCAATATATGCGATTGCTTAAAGCATTACACCCTAGGTATCTAGTTTGGAATACCTAGCATGCTGCCCTCAGCTAGCATATATATAGGTTTACACTAGGGTTGAACCAGTTTGCCCATTAAGCCCACTACAAAGGTCCTTTACCTATTATGATTTATATTAGAACATAAATTAGGGTTATTTAATAAACCCAACATTTATCATTAACATGATTGTTGGTATAACATTAGTGTCATGTAATAATAATTTACCTTTAATTATAAAGTATAATTAATAAAAAAATATCATTATATTAAATATAATGGTATAAAATATGTGAATGTGACTTATGATCAGAAGGCTGAGACAAGCATGAATAATGGCATATTTGCTTAATTTATATCATTTATTATCATCTATTGTATTTTATATATAGTTTGATTAAGTTCATATCATATCTTTGGATAAAAACTTTAAATTTCAATATTAAAATAAAAAAAAAAAATTAATAATTTGTGATAGCTAAGTCTCCAATTAATAATAAGATTTGACCCAAAATAAATTCAAATAAAAAAAACATATATTATATATAAATAGACAATAAATATATGGTTTAATATTTGAGTCATTATCCAATAAATTAATTAGAAAGAAAATTAAAGGGTTGGATTATATTCATAAACCCTTATCTCTTAGTAAAGGTGGACCATTCTATAATAATTATACTTTAAAAGTGACTTAACACCAATATGATAAATGGATTATATATACGTGTGCATTGAAATATGCTTAAACTATTAATTAATTAATGGTCCAATTTTTAATTATTTAATTAATTTTTTTTTGGTACCCATCACACAATGATTTGAACCCATTAATTTATTGTCAAGAGTTGTATTCAGTACGGAACAAATTAATTAATAATAAGAATATGTATTTAGAGAAATTGTAAGGAAAATTCTAACATAGAAAATTTTGGCACCAAAGGCTATTCAAAAATGTGATAAAGTAATTTATATATGAATCATTTTCAAGTTCAAATTTGATATGAAGTTGATGGTTTGATAGAATGATTGCAAATAGTTTTTATATAGGAAAGGTGTAAGTTGGCTTAGTTAATTTCTTGGTTACATACCAACTAAAGTTGAAAATGCAAATTTACTAATTAATTGAATTTCATTTAATTTATGAGCAAAATATGAATCATATGGACTTTAATTAAGCAGTTCTGAAATTTATAAATGCTATTCTATAAAAAAAATTGAGAATTTTATAATGCTAATTATCATAAAGTTTGAGATTGATTGTATGTTTTTATACTATAATATCAATGCAAAAATTCTTCTAAATATATGATATTTTGTTAACAAAAAATTACTATTTATAAAAATAAAAATTTTAATATGTTTCGATAGATATTTCATCTTATCCAGATTTAATGAAATAAGTACAATTTATAGGGTTGATAATTAAAATACGAAATATCATTATATTAAGATAAAATCAGTTATTTTTACGAAATGTTTAAAAAATAAAAATTTTATAAATTTTATAAATTTTTTTTTAATGTTAATCTTAAGTTCAGTGAACATATATATAAACAGTAGAGAGTTAACTTTATTGTATATTTGTTAATTTAAATTTATAACTAATTCATTTTTATTACTATTTTATTGAGTTGTGAAAAAGCTTACACGATTTTTATATAACTAAAAATATTTTCTTTTAAATATTTTAATTTCAGCACAAATAATTTGTCGTTAACTTATGGTTTACAATTCCTCTGAAAAAAAAAATCTTATGGTTTATACTTCATGAAAACCATTTGATACCACTAAGGAAAAATATGAAACATATATATCAGTTTGAAATTCAACAACTTATATAATTATGGATGGCTTGAAACCCCACACCAAGTCAGTTGTAATAATGAGATAAATAGCATTTAAATTAATAACTTGGTTGGTGCATGTTAGATATAGAGTTTGTTGATCTTATTATTGATCAACAGTCAATTTTTAGATTTAGTATTTGAGTTAATTTTTAATACGCAAGCCAAACATGAATGAATATCATATTTTTTAATTTTTTTTGAGAGCAAATTTATTTTCAATTGACATGTTTATTGATTCGAAAATAACTCTCATCATAAAAATAGTATATTATGTATATGTAAAAAATTGTAAGATTCAAATTTTGAATATTTTCTTAGGAAAGTTAAAATGTTGTGTAAGTGGATGAATTTTTTAAGGTTTGAAATTGGGAAACATGTAATTTTAATTAAGTAATTCAGATTTTTTATTTTATTTGGTATTTTATTTTTTATTTTATGTATTATATTAATTTTTTTTAAAATATTTTAATAATTAATAATTTTTTATTAATAATATGATATATATAAAAATATAAAAGATAATCCGAATTGCTATTTCACCATTGTTGGTTCAAAGGATTGGAAATGGACAAGGGTCGCTATTCAAATTTCGAATGGCTATGAGATTTATGGGATGAAAAAGAGCACGTGCCTTCGTTGTACATTTCACATTCAGGCAAATTTCATTATTTATAATTGAGATGTGATATAATTTTAATTTTGATTATTTTTAATATTTTTTAAAATATAATTTTGACTTTAATATTATTAAAATTTATAATTTTATCCTCTCTCACTACTGTTAGTTTCTGTGGCTGGATTTTATATGAATTAAAAAATAATTAATAAATTATAATTTAGTCCCTAAAATTTTATTTAATTTTAAAAAAATAATTTTTTAAAATTAAATATGCAAAAAATAAAAATAATTAATAATTAAATAAAAATTAATTATTTTATTTAAAAATTAAAATAAATATTATTTTTAATTAATATTAATTATTTTTATTTTTCTATATTTTAATTTAAAATTAATATAAATTACTTTTTATTTAATTAAAATAATTAATTTTTATAATTAATTTATTTTCTTATTTTTTGTATACTTTGATTAAATAAAATTATTTTATTTTAGTATACAAATTTTATTTAATTAAATATACAAAAAATAAGAAAATAAATTAAATAATTAAATAAAAAGTAATTATTTTAATTAAATAAAAGTAATTTTATTCATTTTAATTTTCAATTAAAATATATAAAAATAAATAAATATATAAATTATGTATGAATATTATATATAAAATTATTCATATATATTTTTAAATATTTTAAATTTAATTAAATGAAAAATATATATATATATAAAGATGACAGTATTTAAGAATTCGTATAACTTTTTCTTGTAGAATAAATTTTGATTCTCCACTGATTTTTT
Organism: Aleurites moluccanus; assembly: GCA_948193065.1. Taxonomy (NCBI): domain Eukaryota; kingdom Viridiplantae; phylum Streptophyta; class Magnoliopsida; order Malpighiales; family Euphorbiaceae; genus Aleurites; species Aleurites moluccanus. Next base: position 3,915 of record CANXYC011875479.1, read on the forward strand.
TTTATTTAAATTAATAGTTAGACCCTTATTGCTAAGTGGAGTTAAATCCAATATAATTAAGTTATTTAACCAACTAATTTGATTGAATTTCTTTACAATTGGATTTCAACATATCAAACTAGCATTTACTTTACATTAAATTAAAATTTGAAATTAATTAAGTTCAATTTTTAAATTTATAGAGATGGTAATAAATTGTACATATCTATCACTTTATGATTTATGTATGTACAATATGATGAAAAAAACTATAATTGGATGATAATAGTATTATAGATTAATGGACAAAAAAAAAATTAATAGGTTACATTATTTAGATACTCTTCTCTTCAACTTATAATACTAGAGATTTTGATATCCTTTTCTTCAACTCATGGTAAAAATTCAGATTGAGTTATTGACTTAATTAAAAATTAATTTAGTTAATAAATAGATTTATTTCCTATATTATATCATTAAATGTGGATCAATTAAAAAAAATATTTAAGCTTTGTTTTCATAAATAAAGAAAAACTAATCTGATTTATAAAAAAATTTACTTGCCTTCTTATTGATTTAGATTCAGCTATTGAGATCATATGATAAATGATTTTTTTTTTTTCATTTATCTTAATATTTACATGAATGCTTTATTTTAATTGAATAAAAAAATATGAAAATTCAGCAATACAATAATTTTTTTCTTTATATAAATATAATATAAAAGAAAAAAGAAAATCTCTAAATGATGAGAGGAAAGAAACGTATCTTTCTTGGTATTAGAATGTTAGAAGCTTAATTAAAAAGGCTCAATTAGACGTGTATTTGGAATGTAGTGAGCTTGAGAGGGTACTTCTTAATTGTAGCATTTAGCTGGAGTGGGGACTTCTAATTCTTCTTTACATTAACAAAGTATTATCAATTTATTATTATATATTAGTAAACTTTGTCATCTTATTTTGACAATTTATCTAATAATTATCAAATTAGTAATTAATAATGTAATAATTAAATAAAAATAAAAATTTTAATAATTTATAATGCATAAAAAAAGTAAATATAAATATTCATAAATTAACATTAAGTTTATATATTTTATATTTTCAAATAAAAAATAATAATAATAACAATTTTTTTTTTTTAAAAGGAAGATTTATTTTATTTTTTCAAGTGCTATTAAATTAAATAATTAAGTTGCTTGCTATAGGCAGCAAGTAGAATGACAGGGTTGCTTTAGTCTGTCAAGCCCACCATAATTTTTATACTTTGACTACAATTAATGGGCCCTTTAAAGCATTTAAAACAGATTAAGATCAAAAGCATATAAAAATCTCAACCCTATCCATATAAATATATACACTTGCATACTTAATCTAATAGTAATAATTTATTGATTTGAGAAAAATTGAGGTCCAATTTTTTTATTTTATTTTAATACTTAAAAAAATGTATCTAAATATATTTTAAAGAGAGCAAATAATGTTAGAATATAATTCACTATTTTAAAAAAAATTAATAACAAGATATTGAAGCTGAAGTGTTTTTTTTTTTTAAAAGCATGATACATATATAGTTTTGGAAAAACATTATTGGTATTTGAATTTTTTTTTAAAATATATTATTTTTATATTTGAATTATTTTTTTATTCTGAAGAATTTTTCAATTTTTAAAAATAATCTCATTATTTTTCTGTCAGTAAAATATTTATTTACAACCCTTATTTCTATTAATTTGTAATTCTCTAATTCCATTAAAATCTTATTTTGATATTCAATAACTCATTAATTTTTTCTATTATATATATTTTTTAATTTTAGAGATTTTAGAGTTACATATCAACATTTTGATTATTAAAAAATACTAAAAATATTTATATGAAAATTATTTTTAAAAATTAAAGAATTTATAAAAAAAATATTCAGATATTAATATAATAAATTAAAAAAAAATTAAGAGATTTAAGTGATATAATTTTTCCTATAATTTTTCAAAATATTTAGGTTGTAAATGACAATGATTAAGGACTGGACCCAATGTAATGAGTTGGCATTGGTTGACAGGTAAGATCCAACTAATGCTTGTCATAGGCAAATTATTGGAATGGATACCCTAAAAGTTTCCAAAAATTCCAATGATGTGAGTCCTTTTCATAATATAAAATAATCCCTTTCATAATCTCATTGTTCTAAGTAAACATAAAGTAGTCCAGCTAGGATTATGACCCATTCACATCCAAGTTGTAAATGTGTAATCTTATTCTTCTTAATCAAAAGACAACTTCATTTCTTAATTCTGGACTCTTGATTTTCATGACATTCTTTTTTTTCAAAGAAACACATTTTATTAGAGCAAATAATAAATATAAAATGTTACTTAATTGTTTGAGAATAATTTATTTATTTATATCTTATGATTTCATTTAGAGATGCTTTAAATTTTAGTCTTCATATAATAATATCTTTAAATATATGGGATTGCATTTATATTGGATTTATAAATTTTTTTATTCTTATTTATTTTAATGGTAAAATCAAAGTTGAAATGTTGAAATATCCCATATTCGATTTTTATTTTTATTTTTTTACTCATTGTAAATTGTAATGTTTGATATAATTATTAATTTAATATAAACTTGACACATTTGTAGTAATTGATATATATACTATGTATAATATCTTTTTATAAAGAAAAAGTTTAATTTTTAGATAATGCAATGTTGAATAAAAATATAAAGAAGAGAGATTTTGGTCTAATGGTAAAATTAAAATTAAAGTTTAAAAATCTTTAGATTCGATCTTTATCTGAGTTGGGTTTTAATTATTTGATATGATTGTAATTTGATAAATTGAAAGGTTTATAAGGCTAATGTATATAATATTTTGAAAAAAAAAACTCTAATTACTTATGTCCCTAGATTGTGAATGGCTTTAAAATTAATCTCAAAAGTAGAAAGATGACCAGAATTGAAAATTATTTGAATGTGTTAAGAGCTACCTACCCATAAGTCTTTTAAACATGAAAATTTTTGTCATTTGCTTCTAAATATTCACTTTTCACCAAGTCATGTGGATGGACTTTGATTTCTTTAAGCTTTGTAGGCCCATGAGCCAGCCAATTCAAGATTGTTTACTACTCCAATCTTCACAATAGTCAGATCACTGGCTGTTAATTTTCCATTGTTTATATGGCATAAAAGAAAGAAAAAACAAATTGATTTTTTAATTTATTTTATAATTAGGTTTACCAAACTTCTCAAACTATAATTTTAAAATATTAAAAGATTAGTATTATATTACCAGTAGATGAATATGCATATATATGTAGTTTTCAGTGCTATATGTTAATACTTGAAAACAATTATCAACATTATTATATGATAAATAGTAATGGAAAATCTCTATAAATTAATATAGTTGGGATCTATGAATTCTATTAATTAAAAAAGATATTAATTAAACAAGTATTAATTTTTAATCTATTAATTCAAATTGACACCGTATAAAATTATTATATAACAGAGATTATCAATTTATAAGGATTTTACTGTATATATTTGGAGAAGTTGTTTCTATAAAAAGGAATAATCTTTTCATTACTTCCCCATAAGCCTAATAATATTCATGGTATGAATTTGACTTGAAATTCCAGGTTTGCGGCCATTCTTTATGAATGTAATGTAAAGTGAATATACATGTTGGCAATAATTTCAATTGGATTTTTAAATACCCAAAGTGGGACAAGCTTCAGTGGCAAGAGACCTAATTCTAGACAAAAATGTCTGTCTAAAGTATAGATCACTGATGCATGTGTAGATGTAGACCCAGATTCACTGGTTTATGACTTGCCCCACATGGACAGGGTCAGTGTTCAGTCTCTGCTTATATTCTGGAGGGCATTGGCCATTATGAACTATCATGTTTCTGCTTGCACTTCCAAGAGGCCTTCCGGTATCAAACATATTTTATGTGATTTTTACTGAATTAAATCTTCCCGAGTTCTGGAAGTGCAAGCCACTGATGCAAAGCTTATGAGGCTTACAAAGTAGATGGGCATTCATATGGACGAGCATCATTCGGTTCAAATCGGAAAACCAAACCGACTCGACTTCTATCAGTTTTTCTTGATTTCAAATCTAACTTGACCAAAAAATACTTGCCCCCAGGCATGCAAAGTAAAATCATTCAAAAACTTTTCTTTCAGCAATTACAAGATTCAATGATTACTGCTGGATATCAAAACAGCACATTTTATTTATTGAACAATTATACATTTACTACATATACCAAGCATTGTCTAAAATTGTGAGAAAATAATTTGACATTTCTTAGGCTAATTCTCCTGCTATGCGTTGCAGATTAAGTCCAATATTTAACAATTACAATAAGAAGGAAACAATGCCGTTTGCTTTGCACCCTTACCTACTATATACATAATTTTTTGCGAAATATGAGTAAGCAACCAATTGTACTATGCTTAGCCCAGCAAGTAGCCAATAGAAGTAGTCAAGATGTCCCCGATTCAGATTATTAGAGAACCAACTATCATGACCTTCACCACCAGTGGCTTTCTCAATTGCAGAAATGAGAAAGCTGCTTATAAAGCTTCCTACGCCAAAGATGCTTAGGTAGAGAGAGAGACCCACACTTCTTAATTCACTGGGGACCTGGTCATAGAAGAATTCTTGCAGACCAACCATAGTAAATACATCAGCAACTCCAAACAAGACATATTGAGGAATTAGCCACCAAACACTCATTGGAACTATCACATTTGGTAAATCAATTAGTCCATATTGTCGAGCAATTTCAAGTCTCTTCATCTCAACCAGAGCAGCAATTGTCATAGACAGAAAAGATAAAAACATCCCAGTTCCAATTCTCTGAAGCATTGTAATACCAGTAGGTTTCCTGGTTAAAGACCTTGCTATGGGAACAAACAAACGGTCATAAATTGGAATGAATAATACAATGGCTAGGCTAATAAAGGATTGAAGTGAAGCTGGTGGTATGTCAAAACCCTTTGAAATTGATCTATCCATGGTTACTCCTTGCTTGGTAAAGAAAGTTGAGGACTGTGCAAACACCACAGCATATACCAAGCATGTTGCCCATATTGGAACAAGCCTAAGTACTGCCTTAGCTTCTTCAACTTCACTGAGGCTACACACCTTCCCATCTTCCTTTTCGCCATTTGGTGCAAGCATGGCTTTGTTGAGGAACCTGACACATCAGAAAATCCAACTTGTCATATTAGAAGAGCTTTGCTGTGAAGTTATAAGGTTTTGTCTGTTTGCACGCTTCAACATTTTAACAGCATTAAGAGCAGAAAGTGGTACCCATTGGTGAAAAGTCACAGAGACAAACAATTAATTTTATTCTATAATTTAAGAGTTCCTTCAATAGCATAATCAAGCACACCTATCTCAGCTATGTGACTATATGATAATTAAAAAGTATTTGAAGAAAATACAGCATTTTGGTGACATCTTGTGCACAATGACTACTACCTACCCACAAGTGATAATAACTGAAGTAATTTCTCACAAACAAACAAATTCATATCTCCAAACAATCAGCAAGAACATAGAGCTGTTGTGGGTTGTTACTAGGAAGTAGGAACATAAATCACATACATTTTAATTGTTATAAATCATGCTCAGTACATAAATACAACATAGGGCCTTGAAACAAGGTAGTGTTGATACAACAGCAACATATGACTTAATCTTGTGTAATAGCATTTCTGCCCATTAACTTAAGGTTTTGGATGGGATATTTTTGCGTAACCTATGTTTAAACTGGATATCAACACTTATATCTCAATTTTAGTGAACTTTTTTTTGGTATTGATGAATAGAATTCCCCATTTACTAGGCACGAAAATAATGACTTAGTAAAGCTTAATATGAAGTAATAACTTCATCATTTACCAAACTAATGCTTTAGGGTTGGATACTTAGCAAATCGCAATAGAATGATTGATTATCCATCTGACTGCTTCAAGGAAATCATAGAGTTCAGATCACTTTGGTGAGCAGAAAACACTAAATGGCTAAAGTTATAAAAAGCCTTAAATATGTTAAAAAAAAATTCAGAACATCTTCATGCCTTTGCATTCAATATTTTTTCTAATTATCAAAGAGAAAAAAGTTATCTCGCTTACTTGAATTGCTCTGAGTTGTGGTGAGGTAGCATTCCACGGGATTCTTCATCTAAAGCTATTGCAGATGGGGAAGTTCGCCAATTCCTAATAGTTGAAACAAACACCCGACCAATTCTCAGAAATGCACTTTCCTCTTCTACTTTGACACTATACCGATATGTCTTAGTTCCAAGAAAGAAGATGAATAGTGCAATAACCATCATGATACATGGGATTCCAAATCCAAGAGCCCAATTAAGGTTATCTTGGATGTAGTTTAAGACCAACAATGTAACTAAAGTGCCTCCACACAAACAAAAATACCACCAATTGAAAAATGAACTTTTGGCTTTGCACTCCTCAGGATCTTGTCCATCAAACTGATCTGCCCCAAAGGCCTGAACGCAAGGCTTGTGTCCACCTTGCCCAAGTGCCACCAAGTACAAAGAAAAGAAGAATAAAACTACTTGAATTGAATTGGGAGAGCAAGACGTGTTAGGGTTGGTGCTTGGACAATCAGAAGCATTGTGAGAAGGAAGTATAGCCGATAGAGTCAACAAGCCAAGTCCCTGTGATTGAATTCCAAACATGGTATATGTTTTAAAATAAAGCCATCACAACATGCATAATGACTATTTCCAACAGATCAGGATAAAAATTTCTAAGCAACTTATTATTAGAAAGTGGTGAAAAAGAAAAGAAAAGTAACCGGCTACTTGAGTCTTCATCCATATAAAGTCGGCTGTTTCAAAAACAGATATGTCCTACCAATTCAAACAAGGCCAAGAAAGTAGATTTTGCATAGGTTTTTACAAGAAATGTATTTGGGTCCATTGTTATGAACAAACATACTGTTTAATCTTTTAGTTACACATTTAAACAAGGGAGTTGGGAGTCCAAGCAGTTACTGAAAAAAAACCCCACTAATATGGAGTTTTTTCCTTATCAATTGATAGCTCTAATTGTGCCCAATATTCCGAGTTATGGGAGTTATGGTTGTGCCAAACATTCTGATATGTGTTGTGTGTTATGCTCTCAACACTCTCCTTTATTTGTCATTCTCCCCCATTCACAAAAATTAATATATAATGACAAATTATGAGCTAACGGTAAAATCCTAGTCCAAAGTGAAAATAAATCAAAGCCACACAATTCACTTATGCCCAAAAAAAAAAAAAAATTGGAAGTCCAGAAGTAAAATAAATCAAATAAAGAGTAACAATTTACCAATATGTAGATAAGAGAAGCAACAACAATGGTACGGTATCTTCCAAGAAAATAATCAGCAACAAATGCACCTAATAAAGGCAATAACGACGCCGTTCCCGACCAAGCATTCACATTCTCCGCTGCTGTAGCCGTCGACTGACCAAGCGGTCCAGTCAAATACGTAATTAAATTAGAACCTATTCCATAATAAGCAAACCTCTCTGCAACCTCCACGCCTATCACAAACACAATAAAAAAAAAATTAATTAACTAATTAATTAATGTTTCTTCTAATATATTTGATACCTATTATGAAAGAGGCGGATCTCCAGCCGCCGGAGTTGGATCTGTAAACAGGGCGGCCTTTGTAGTCAATGGAGGCTTCTACGGTGTCGTATAGGAGTGGAGCTTGGATGTCCGATGATTTGGAACCGGAAACTGTAGTAGTGATGGCCATTTGTGCTCTCAAGATCTTGTAATAGCTACCACCACTACCAGGCTATTTCTTGTGGTTCTATATAATGACCAAAATAGCAAAAGCAGACTTTTCAATTATTGTGTGATTTACTTGTCCTCTATTGTTTTGGAATTTGGATTTGTCATAATCGTCAATTCAATGCTAAAAAGATATTATCCATATAGATAAGATTGGATAATCCATCATTTATTTCACTACTTATAAATTTTTATATTTAAATTTAATTTTATTATATTATTTATATTATAATTTATAATAAATTTCTATATATTATAACTTATAGTGAAAATAAATCTTATAAATAAAAGGTCATATTATTTTATAATACAGATAGTATAAATCTCTCTTTTATATTCTTATTGTTGTTTTTGTTCTTATTCTTATTCTTATTTTGTTTATTTTTCATAATCAGCACGATTCTTTTTCATGTAAATTCTTCTACTTTTAATATTTTAATTTAATATCTCTTATTTATTTATGTCATCATCTTAATAAATTATCTATGATTTACTTTTGTTTACATTATTTAGTTTTATATTCATATTTGCTATTAGAATTAAGATTTTTCTATATTTTAATCAAATCTATATGATTTATTGAAAATAATAATGAAGTATAAGTATTGTGAAATAATATATAAAATATTAAACATTTAAAATGATATGTTAATATTTTTCATATATCGAATATGTTCATATAGTAGCAATATCGATAAAAAGATTGTAAAAATATTATGAATTAATTTCATGCATTCTGATTCAATCTCATTTCATGAAGTGAATGTAGTGATATTTAACTAAATAAAATAACAAGTTGTTACTGATAAATTTATGAAATATATTATGTTGATTTTATCTCATTCCCTAAAGTAAATGTGATAATATATAACAATAATACTATGAAATTTAAAAGTAAACATATAATAATTATTCTTTTCATAAGAATAAAGAAATATCATTAGAATATTTATCACTACTAGAAGTGAGATAAAATTATACAGAAATAAGAATAGAAAAGGTGGACAAAATTTTTTAAAGTAAATATTATTGATATGGTATGAAGAGAAATTGGTCAAATACTTGTCGTATAATAAAATATCTTATTGATATTTATCGAACATCGTAAAAAAAGAGAAAAAATATGAAGATAAATTTTATCTCCAATAGTGATGACCTTAACAATGATTATATATATATTGCTCACATTGATGTAACAAATATATTTTTGAAAATATTGAAAAGGAGAATTGATTTTGATATATATTGTGAATGGTGCGACAACTCGTACAATTTTAAAAATGTCAAATATTTTTCTTATTTGAAAATGGGTGAGACAATTGTTTATGGTAAAACAAAAAATAATTGAAAGCTCCAGAAGAGCCAATATATTATTACTAAGAGGAACAACACTTATTATATATAATGCATTATTTTCTCCAAAGTCTCATAGAAATTTATTAAGTTTTAAAGATATTTACAGTAATGAATATTATATTGAGACAGTAAATAAGAGGAATCAATAATGCTCCATATTACAAGTATTATTTCGGGTATAAAAAAATATAGTGAAAAATTTTATATTATTTTTTCTGATTTGTATTATACAAAAATTAGTGGAATTGAAGACAACCTTATAGTAAACCAGAAGTTTACATATTCAAATATTTTTATTATTTGGCATGAGAAGTTAGGTCATATTGATTTACTAATAATGGAAAAAATATTGAAAAATCATTTGGGAATCTATTGAAGAACTAGAAGATTTTTTATATCAATTAGTTGGGTTTTGGTCAAAAGCCAGATATTTCTCATATAAAATTTTTTGAATGTGCAGTATATATCTTAAATATTTCACCACAATGCACTAAGATGAGTTCTCAAAAGATGTTAAAAATATAAGTTGGATATAAATCTCCCTCAATAATTAAATATTTTGAGTCATTAATGATAATGTATTTACTGCTCGATTTGCAGATTGTCATTTGATGAAATAATATTCCCAACATTAGGGGGAGATAATAAAAATTGAGAAATACAATAATATGAAATATTTCATTATTATCTAAATCCTATAATAAAACAATATGAACAAAAAGTTCATAAATTAATTTATCTACAAAAATTAGCAAAGCAATTATCGGATAAACTTTTTGATTTAAAATGAGTAACAAAATCTCATATAACAGCTGTTAATATTTTAATTTGTATTGTCGTTCCCAGAAGGACAACTTATTAATATTAATGAATTTCAAGCATGCTAGAAGTATATAAGACTATTGATTATAAAGATAAAAGTTATCAAAAGAGAAAAATAATAAATAATAAAGATAATTTTATTGAAAATACAAATACTAACATAGATACACTTCATGAAGAAGTACAAGTGTTTGAAATTAGTAAAAATGAAGAGATATTAATAAATTATGTTAGTTATGAAAAAAAAAATAGAATCGAAATGAAATGATTGTTGACTACTATTTTACATATAGCGTAACATATTTTTATGAGTGAAAATGTTGATTTTGAATAACTATTTATTCAATAATGTTGAAAATATATTTGATTGACTAAAATGGAAAGATATAATACAAGTAGAATTGAATTCTCTTGAAAAACATAAGGTTTTCGGACCAGTAGTCCAAATACAAGAAGATGTGAAACTATTAGATACAAATATATTTTTGTGAAAAAAATAAATGAAAAAAATAAAATTGTAAAATACGAAGCAAAACTAGTTGCATAAGATTTTTCACAAAAACTTGACAATCAATTATGAAAAGATATATTATTCTGTGGTGGATGCAATAATATTTTAATATTTTATTAATATAGCAATGTATGAAAGACTTGATATGCACTTTATGAATGTAGTCATAACTATTTATATGATTCAATTGATAATGATATTTATATGAAAATCTCTGAAAGATTTAAAATGTTAAAAAAATATAATTTAAGTTCTCGAGAAATTTATTTAATTAAATTACAAAAATCTTTATATAAATTAAAACAATTTGGGCCCATATGGTAAAATCATTTTAGTGAATACTTGTTCAAAGTAGAATATAAAAGCAATACTATAGAGAAATTTGTATATAAATTTGTCATAATTATTGTATATATTGATAATTTAAATATTATTGGAATTCCTGAAAAACTTTTAAAAGTAACATATTGTTTGAAAAAATAATTTGAGCTGAATTATTTTGAAAAAATAAAATTATGTCTCGATTACAAATTGAATATTTATCAAAAGAAATTTTTATTTATCAGTTAATTTATACACAAAAAGTTCATTTATAATTTTATATATAAAACACATTCATTGAATAGTTCAATGGTTGTTTTGTCACTTAATATGAATAATAACTCTTTTCAGTTAGAGAAAATAATGAAAAAAATTTTGGTCATGAAGTACCATATCTTATATAATAGACGCACTAATATATTACAAAAGAATGGCGTAATTGGTGTTCAATAAATTCGTTCAAGTGACAATCTAACAGATTTATTCACTAAGGTATTATTTACTGCAACATTCAAGAAATATGACGTCTTAAAAATTTCCAGTGATATTACAAATATGAGGAGTTTAATACTGTATTTTTTTTCCCTTAACCAAAGGTTTTGTCCCATTTGATTTTCCTGATAAGGTTTTTAATGAGGCAGTATATCATTTCTAATGCAAGAATATTATACTCTTTTTCTTTCGCTAATTTTTTTTTTCCACTGGGTTCTTACTAGTAAGGTTTTAATGAGACATATTTTTTGTAAAGATGGACATCCAAGGCAAAGTATTATAAATATATAGATAAATGTAGATGGTCATTCATCTATCCTACCACTTATAAGATAAATGTGGATGTCCATTCATCTATCCCACTACTCATAAGTTTTTGTATTTAAGTTTAATTTTATTGTACCATTTATGTTGTAATTTATAGTGAAATTATATATATTGTAACCTATGGTGAAGATGAACCCTATAAACAGGAGTTTATATTACTTTGTAATACACACCAATAAGATAATATAAATCTCCATCTTTTACATTCTTATTATTATTCTTATTCTTATCATTGTTTTGTTTATTTTTCGTAATATTCATTTTTTTATTCTTTTATTTCTCGTTCAAGTTTTTTTTCATATATATTAAGATATTTATTAATTAAATTTAAAATAATTTATTCAATATTATATTTTTAATATTATCTTAAATTAAATTATTATATTATAATTAAAATTAAAAATAAAATAGAAAAAAAAGGATAAATATTACTTTTAAAAATTAAAATGATAATTAAAAATATAAATATATTATTTTAAATTAAATTATTGTATTCTAATTAAATACTATAAGGATAAAATAGAAAAAAGTTGATGAGTATTGTTTTAAAAATTTAAAACGATAATTAAAATATAAATGGATGAATTTCTAAAATGACAGATAAAAAAAATAAAAGGAGTATTTTATTTTATTTATTACTATATTATAAAAATATATGATATTAATCTACTTATTTCTTCTCACAATAAAAATATATATGATTATTAATTTTTTTTATTTTAATTTTTTAATTCATTTATTATTTTAATTTATTCATAACTTTATCTCCTTCAACTTTTTTAACTTTCTCATATTTTATATATTTTAATTATTATATTTATTTCCAACACAATTTTTTAATGAGAGTATTATTATAATATTAAAATATACTCATTTTGTCTCAAACTTTTTAATTTTTTTTTATGTCTCAATTTAATTATCTCATTTTCTAATCTTACCTATAATTCTCATTAAAATTATGTTGAAAATAATAAAATTAATTAAAAAATATATGAGGTATTTGGATCCAATTCTCTGAAACTCATTTTGAGAAATAAAAAATTATTGTTCCTCAAATTCACTTTTGCCAAAATCCATTTTCTCAAAAGCACTAAAAAATTCCAATTGAAGGCTAAATTATATTTTTAAAAACCAAAATGGTAAAATTTATTAATGGGTTATCAAGTCAAACACTTGTTTTTAAGTGATTTTAGGTGATTAATAAATTTTGAATTCTCAAATTAAAATCCAAAAAATTAGGTAGGTGAATAAAATTTAAAGTAATTAATAAATTAAAATAATAAATAAATTAAAAAAGTAAAAATAGATAAAAAAAAATTCTTAATAATCATATATCTTGCAATTAAAATTTTTATTTTGTGATGGGATGAATAGTTTGAATTAAGAAATAAAATAATTAAATTAAGATATTCTAAAAAAAAATATGATGTTTATTATGGAATGAGTGGAGTATATTTTTAATTTTTTATTATAAATAAATTATTTTTTTTTATAAAAAATTATTATAACATCCTAAGATGTTGTTTGGTTACTAGGAAAAAAAAAGAAAAAGAATAAGAACGTGGAAATTGGAATAAGTAATGGGAATATGCAAAATTACCATTGTTTTTGTTTGACATATAATACTTTGGAATTGTAATGTAAATCTACTATACATATAAGTATAATTTGAGAATATATAAGTTTGACACAATAAATTAGGAGTAGTAATATTTGCAGAGCTAGATTTATTAGGTTACAGCAATTTAAACTTTATATATTTACATTAACAATATTAGTCTTTTTATTTTAATTTTAATTAAGGATTTAGATATTGATATATCTAAATTTATTAGAAACATAGCAATTTAATTTTTAAATTTTTATATTAATAAAATTAATTTTTATTTACTTTAATTAATTTTTTTATCAATTTATTTTCTTTTATATAAAATAATTATCATATAATAATATGTCTTTATCATTACTTATTAGTTATTATCATTCATTATTATCTTCTTCCCTTAGAATATTAGTTTGCTATAGATATTTAATTTATATAAGACATTATTTTAAAAGTGAATTAAAAGTTATTATCAAAATTTATAGGCAGTAAAAAAATTATTTTTGGTGGTATTGCTGCAGTTAATTTTTTGTTTTAGAAAAGATGTATTGTTGTTGTTAGCTACAAAACAGGATAAAATTGTTTTGTAGCATAAACTTTTTTTTACCCCCAAAGCAAAAGTACAAGTAATTACTCTATTTAAAAATAAATGAAAATAACATTACAATAATATATAATTTTTAAGGATGGCAATATATATATAAGGCTAATTCTCTTATGTAAAATAATCTAATATACTAAGTTTCCTGACATTTTAAAAATATATTAACTCCTCCTAATAAATGTCTAGTTATACTCGTATATCAATCCACCCAATTTTACCGTTAGTTAATTCTAAAATAGTCAACAATCATAGTATAAAGAAAGAAATACTCTTACTATTTATTTTTAATTAATTATATTATATTTTTACTTTAAAAAATATTTTTTTAGGGTTAAAAAATTCATTTTCATATTTTTTGATAAATTTGAAAATAAAAATAAACAAAAATATTTTTTAAAAAATATATTTTTTTTATTTTTTATTTTAAAAAATAATTTAAGAAGAAATATATAAAAAGTGATTCGGCAATAATTATTTATTTTTGTAAATATTTTAATTATATTTATTTAATTTCCTATTTAGATTAAATTTGTTATATTTATCTAATTTCCTAATTAAATTAGATTTACTTTTCTTATTTTTTAAGTAATTTTAGAATAATTAGAAATACTATTTAACAATTTTATTAATTTCTAATTAAGATTTGATACTTTATAAATAAAACTATTATATAATAGCTTAGAGATATCTCATTATTAATAAAATTTCAATCTTGTTTTAATTTTATAGATTTTAAAAATTATTTTTCTTGTAAACTAAAAAATGTTTAAGGCGTAAACGTTTTTTAGTCTTATTTACTTGTTTTCTCATTGCGTCAAGTAGTGTTAGAGCATGCCAAGACTTATTTTCTCGATAATAATCTACGGAGTATGAAACAATCTCTCTATTGAAGGTAATCACAAAAGGCAGACTTTTTCGAAAATAAATTTTCGAGATTCGAAATATGAAAAAAATAATACTTGAAACGAAATTACTTATTTTGATGGTGATTTTATAAAAAAGATTTTGTGAAGTGGTTATTTGATTTAGAGGCATATTTGATTATCATTATATTTATGGGATGGAAAAAATAATCTTATTTCTCCAAAATTAATTGATGATGCACTTAAATGATGGATTGAATATTAAAAGATATATGGTAAGGTTCGTTTATGGTCAAGAATAAAAGAATTATTAGTGAATGATATTTATCATGGTAGTTATATAATGAAATCAAAAAAGAAAATATATAAGATTCACAAGTCCAATCAATTATTATGGAAAAAAAAAAATAGAAATGGAGATTGAACCAAATAAAGCAGCATAAAAAAAGAATTGAGACTTTTGAAATACTTGCAGTTGAAGAAAATATAAAAAGAAGTAAAAGTGAAAATTTCAGTAATCAATTTCAAAGTGAGCTCATAACCCATATGTTCTATAATCCTATTGAGTTCTAAAATATTGATTTTATTAGAATTAATAATTTCAATTTTGTTTCACATCAATTAAACTTTCAAATAAAAAATTTATTTGGAAATTGTCTCTTGAAGATACCATTGTATTCAAAATATTGATTTGTTTGGTATGGAAGGTTTCAATTTTAAACTATAAACTCGGGGTCGAGTTTTTTTTTTAAATGAAAAAGTATGATGCGGTAGTAATTATTTATTTTATAAATATTTTAATTATACTTATCTAATTTCCTATTTAAATTAGATTTATTTTTCTTATTTTTCAAATAATTTTAGAATAATTAGGATTACTATTTAATAATTTTATTAGTTTCTAATCAGGATTTGATGTCTTATAAATAAGCTTATTATGTAATAGTTTAGGGATATCTCATTATTAATAAAATTTTAGTATTGTTTTATTTTTTATGAACTCTAGAATTTTTTTTTTTTTTTTTTTTGTGGACTTAAGAATATTTAAGGTATAAATATATTCTAATATTATTTACTCATTTTTCTTGCTGCGTCAAAAATAAAGTTTTAATTAAAAATAGCAATATTGTTAGACTTAAATTTATTAAGACCAAAACAATTTAAATTTCAAATTTTTACATTGACAATATTTACTTTTTATTTATTTTAATTATAACTTTCTTTTTGATAATTTTAAAAAACTTTCTCATAACTACAATCAATTTATTTCCTTATTTATATATTAGCTTTTATGTAAGGATGTAATATATTTTATATGTTATTCATATAAAAAATAAAACTATAGACCAAAAAATTGAAAAAAATAAAACTTTTAATTAGCTAAGGAAATATATATATGTATTCATAAATCAATTTTTAATTAATAAATAAGAAAAAAATTATGTCTTTCATAACTTATTTTGGGAAGATTTATTCTTAAATTAAAAAAAAATAACAATCAACATTTAGTTTACTTTTATATAAGATACTTAAGAAAAAATAAATAAGAAAAAAATGTTCAAGGTTTTATAATATCGGAAAAAATAACTATAAAGTATTGATAATATATATAACGGCTAATTACTATATTTCCTGTAAAATGACTAAATACATTAAGTTTTTTCTGGCCTTTCAAAAATATATTAATTTTCTTCTGACTAATGTTAAGATATACTACTAAATTTTTTCATTCAATTTTTCCGTTAATCAACCCTAAAATAGTCCATAAAGGCAGTAAATATCTCTAAAATTAAAAACTTTTCTATTAATAGGTTGATTATAAGTGAAAAATCTATCATATCCATGGTCTCGAAAATAATTATTATTTTCTAAATTAGGAATACGCTTGTAAGTAATATCGTTTCGAATATTGTTTCTTCTATATTTCAGATTTCAAAAATTTATTTTCCAAAGAGTCTACCCTTTGCTATCACTGCCAATGAGAAAGTTGCTTCATACTTTGTATATTGTCATCGAAAACACAAATCTTGCCCTGCTTTGATACCACTTGACGCAATGAAAAAACGAATAAATAAAACTAAAACACGTTTGCACCTTAAATATCTTTGAATTCATAAGGAAAATAATTTTTGAAATTCATAGAAATAAAATAGGACTGAAATAATAAGTTTATTTATAAATCATCAAATCTTGATTAAAAACGAATAACATTATTAAAAAATATTTCTAATTATTCTAAAATTATTTGAAAAATAAGAAAATAAATCTAATTTAATTAAAAAATTAGATAAATATAATACATTTAATCTAAATAGGAAATTAGATAAATAAAATTAAAATATTTAAAAAAAATAAATAATTATTGTCAAATCACTTTTTATATATTTTTACAACTTTCTTATTAACCAATTAATTTGTTTTTAGTTTTGCACCAGCAAGACTGTTTGAAGACATTTTAGGAGATCTTTGTTATGGCTAGGAAGAGTTTCCTACTTATTTTTTCTCAAATTCTGCCACTATTTTTCTTTTCATTCGTATTTATAAACAACAAGTTACATTAGTCAAAGCTAATTTTCAGAAAATCTGAAATTATGTTCCTTTCTTTTTTCCTTTAATTTAAACTTTACCACAAACTAATATTCTCTTACATTAATTACATTCAAAACGATATTCAATGTGACCAATGTCATCAACATTTCCATGCAACTTAGAAAGTTGCCGAGAAAAATTTAAAGTAATAGCCAGCTATCTAGTGTGCCTTCATTCATACATTGTTGGTGGGTATAAAACCAGAAATAAGGATATGACAAGAAAGAAGATTTTCTACATGTTATCACAAGGAACGTGTTTGGCTCAATTTTTAGGAATTGCCATTAGCTGTTCAATCCAACATCATTAGTTACATATTATGGATTCGCAGTTGGCTGCCAAGCAGTAGTTGAAAAAAAAAAAACCCTCTAAAATGGAGTTTTTCCTTATCAATTGGTGGCTATTAGAACTTAATTTAATATTTTGATGAAATTGTCCTTGTCCTATTTAGTTTTTCAAAAGAACCACTCTGCAGCCTCCACAACGGTGGCTATACAAACATTAAATTAAAAATTAATTAATGTCTACTCTGATTTTTGAACTATAACACATTTTAACTTTTCCTATTATGAAAGTAGCAGATCTCCAGCCACCGGAATTGTATCTATAGACAGGCTAGCGTTTGTAATCACTGGAGCATTCGACAATGTTGTTTAGGTGGAGCTTGGATCTCCTGTGATTCGGAACCGAACGCGGACACGGTGTTGATGGTCATCGCATCTCTAGTTAGTGAGCCTACAGTAGCTCCTACAGCTACTCTTAATTTCTTTTCAGTATTATTATTGATTTCATTGATTAGCAAACAGCATATTGGTCACTTCAATCATGTAATGGTTCTGATATTTTAAATGCTCAGATGTGGTCCTTGAAAGTAATTGGCATTTGATTTGCACCCAATGTTAGGTTATCTATTCCACAGAGAAATTTCATCATGTAATATCTTGTTTGTAGTTCCACATTCAACAAGAAAACAAAAACTATTTCAACTTTACATTTCCAAGCTTTTCTAGGAACTTATAACCAGGGATGAACATAATTGGTTCAGTTTAAAATTTATCAAAATCGAACTGAATTGAACCAAGCAAATACTAAACATATAAAAAACTAACCAAATGAACTTGCATGTCCGCTGTTCGACATAACTTTGAACAGAGTAATACTAATCCCTTGTTTACAAATTCCAAAACATGCAGCTAATGAGAATA
The DNA here is from genome assembly GCA_948193065.1 of Aleurites moluccanus. Taxonomy (NCBI): domain Eukaryota; kingdom Viridiplantae; phylum Streptophyta; class Magnoliopsida; order Malpighiales; family Euphorbiaceae; genus Aleurites; species Aleurites moluccanus. The sequence continues at coordinate 22,433 of CANXYC011875479.1, forward strand.
CTGCATATTTGCATGATTTCTTTGACTACTTCCCCTACCATATTTATATATAACAATTACAACAGTAGAATGGAAATACTGGATTTACACTTGCTCACCTATTATATACATAATTTCTTGCAAAATACACGAAAGCAACCAATTGTATCGTACTTAGCCCTGCAAGTAGCCAATAGAAGTAATCAAGATGAGCCCGATTCAGATTATTAGCAAACCAACTATTATGGCCATCCCCACCAGTGGCTTTCTCAATAGCAGATACAAGAAAGCTACTTAAAAAGCTTCCTACACCAAAGATGCTAAGGTAGAGAGAAAGGCCTACACTTCTTAATTCACTAGGGACCTGATCATAGAAAAATTCTTGCAGCCCAACCACAGAAAACACATCAGAAACTCCGAACAAGACATATTGAGGAATTAGCCACCAAACGCTCATTGGAACTGTCACATTTGGCATATCGACTAGTCCACATTCTCCAGCAATTTTAAGCCTCTTCATCTCAACCAGAGCTGCAATTACCAGAGATAGAATAGACAAAAGCATCCCAGCTCCAATCCTTTGAAGCTTTGTAATGCCAGAAGGTTTTCTAGTTAAAGTCCTCGCTATGGGAATAAAGATGAGGTCATAGATTGGAATGAACAAAACACTGGCGAGGGTGCTAAAGGATTGAAGTGAAGCTGCTGGTATATCAAAGCCCTTTGTAATTGATCTATCCATAGTTTTTCCTTGCTTAGTAAAGAAAGTTGAGGACTGTGCAAACACAATAGCATATAGCAAGCTTGTAACCCATATTGGAATAAGCCTAAGTACTGCCTTAGCTTCTTCAACTTCACTAAGGCTACACACTTTCCCATCTTCCTTTGAGCCATTTCGGGCAAGCAGGGCTTTGTTGAGAAACCTGGCACAATAGATGATCCAAATTGCTATATTAGAAGAGCTAATTTGAAGTGATGAACTATTAAAATTCACAGAAAGCTTTAAATATGTTAAAAATGCTGGGATATCTTGAAGTATTTGAATCCTCACTTATTTTTTCAATTATCAAAGAGCAAAAAATTATTTCTCTTACTTGAATTTCTTTGAACCATGGGAAGGTAGCATCCTGCGAGCTTCTTCCTCTAAATCTATTGCAGAAGGGGAAGTTCGCCAATTCCTTACCGTTGCAACAAATACCCGACCAATTCTAAGAAATGCATTATTCTCTTCTGCTCTGACACTAAAACGATATGTCTTAGTCCCAAGTAGGAAGATGAATAGTCCAATGACCATTGTAATACAAGGGATTCCAAATCCAAGAGCCCATTCAAGGTTGTCTTGGATGTAGACTAAGATCATATACGTTACTAAAACGCCTGTACATGTGCCACAATACAACCAATTAAAAAATGAGCTTTTGGCTTGGTTCTCCTCTGGGTCTTGTCCATCAAACTGATCTGCTCCAAAGGCCTGAACACAAGGTTTGTGTCCACCTTGTCCAAGTGCTATCAAATACAGAGAAAAGAAGAATAAACCTACTTGAATTGAATTAGAAGAACAAGACGTGATCGTTTTGGTGCTTGGGCAAGCTGAATCTCTATGAGAAGGAAGCAGAGCTGATAGAGTCAACAAGCCAAGTCCCTGTCCAAATATGGCATATATTTCAAAACTAAAGCCATAAAAACACGCTTATCATAATTTCCTACAGATCCAGAAAAACATTTCAATGCGCAACTTACTAATGTACTGATGGTGGGTTTTAAACTAGATATGTCCCACAAATTCAAAAGGAGGGAAAGTAGATTTTTACAGGTTTTCACAAGGAATGTATTTGGTTTAATATTAAGGAACAATCATTGGCAGTTCAATCCGTTGTTACATATATCAATTCTCAGTTGGCAGCCCAAGCATTTGTTGACTAAAAAATCTCTAATGTGGAGCTTTTTTCCTTATCAAATTTGTACTAGCTATCAGAACTAATTTGTATATTTTGATGAAATAGTCCTAATCAAATGAAATTATCTATTTTTTGTTATTTTTATATTATAATATATTCTTAGTAATAATCGTATCTGTTGACAATATTTTGACCAAGAAATTTTCAATTCAACCATTATTAATTACTAACTATAATCCTAGCAAATGGTGTATTGAATAAAGAGAATTAATAATTTTTATAAACTTTGTTAAATGAATGACTATTATAAAATTTTACGAGTTTTTGATAATTTTTGTAAAATTTATGATTTTATGAATGAATTTTATAGACTTTTATTTTATAGATTTTGATTGATTTATAATAATTACATTAATATTTACATAAAATAAAAATTTTTTATTTATATTAATAGTATATTGTTACTCTTAATAACAATATTCTTCAAAAAAAATAATATTGTCAATATAAAATTAATTAATTTTACATTAAAAAATAAAATAAAAAATCTTAAGTTTTCATATTAAATATCCTATTAATTAACTAATATTTATTTTTAAATATTAAAAATATATTAAATTTTCAAAAATTTATAAAAGAGAAAAATAAAATAATTAGTATAAAAAGAATTTCAACTTTCTTGCTCTCTCTATATATATTAGTTCGTAAAATTGCATTTTACAAAAACTTATTAGTAAAAATATTTTTTTATTAATTTTTATGCCTAATAAAGAGGTAAAAATATATAAATATTATTATATATTTTATTATTATTATTATTATTATTATTTGATCTTGCCTTCAATATTTTTATTTTTAACTTTATATCCTAATATAAAAATTCAAATTATCAATTATAAGATATTCAATAAAAGAAATAAAAAATTATGAAAAATATAATCAAAATAATTATATTATAATATATTAAAAGTATTATAATATTTTTTTATATATTTTAACTTTATTTTTTATTCTTCATCTAATTTGTTCAAATAAGATTATTAAATAAAAAATTAACAAAAATCTTAAACTCTAATATTAAATATCTTATTTATTACCAAATATTAATTTTTAATTATTTTTTGAATTTTTAAAATTATGTAAAAATTTCTAAAAATTATAATAAAAAAAATTCAAATAGTAAGCATAGAGAGATTCAAAATTTTCTTTATATTTCAGTTGTAATATATAATAGTTTCATGTAACTTATTATTAAAAATAATTTTTAATTATTTTTTATATTTAAAAAAAATATTGTTTCAAAAAATTGTATAAATACAAATATAAAATTATTACATTTTTATATAAATAATAATAATAATTATAACTAATTTTTATACCGAACTTCCAGTCAATATTTTTATTTATATACATGCTAATATAAGAATTTAAATTATTAATTATAATATTCAGTAAAAAGGGAGTTATGGAATAATATAACAATGAAAACAAATAAAATATATTTAAATATTATATAACCTATATATATTTTCAATCGAATGATTTTGAAAAATGAATTCATTATTTACAATAGTATTTTAATTTAGTTTGATTTAATTCGATTTGATTATTTCTTAAAAGTCATTTAAAATCTTTTAAAATCTTGAGAATAAGTGAAAAAGAATTTTGGAGAAATTTTATAAGTACTAACACATAAAAAATCATTCAAAGTTTTTAAAAATCTAATTCTTTAAAAAGTCAATAATTTTTTAAATACCGATATATTTTTAAAAATCTTATAAAAATTTTGATTGAATATTCATTGATTTCCATATGTATTTTTAGAATATTTAAAAATTTTGATTGATAAACAAAGTAGAAGAAAGTATTTTACTATTGATTAATACTGTGTCTTTTTACATACTGAAGTTAGAATATTTATATACAAAAACTATTTACATATAACAAAAGAATATATGTACATTCTTGTTTCTCCTTTCAGCTGTGTTTTGTTATTATCCGTTATAAAGGATAAGCATCAAAGTGAAGAGCAAATCAAAATACATTTGTTGGACTTTAAACTTAATTTATATTTATTGGGCTTTTAACTTAATTAATCCATTACCCCATAAGATATTTAAGTCCATCTCCTAGTCCAAATAATAAATACGTTATCAATATTACTTTATTTTCACATAATTTTTAAAAATTTAAATTGAATACACTCTTTAAATTTAGGTTAATTTAATCTATACAGGCAGAACCAAATTTCAAAATTTATGGGTAAAACTATAAATATAAAAAAAAATTAAATAAAAATATAATAAAATTTTTGAAGTTTTTGAATACTATAATTATATAATAAAAACATTTATATATAACTATAATGAAATATGCAGCAATAAATAAAATTTTAAAAATTTGGAGAGTTAAAATATATATATTATTAGAAATAAGTTTAAAATATCTAATTAAAAAGTGAAATTTTAAAAATTTTGAGTAACCAATATTTATATTTTTAGAAAAATATATATAATATATAAGAGGTAAAAAGTAAATTTGAAGAGCTAGAGGGGATGGCCTCCTCTGCCCTCCATGTGGTGCTGCCACTGTCAGTATACATTTATCAGGACAAACATGTACTCCCTCTAAATCTTTTAAGTAGTTCCCTCAACTTAAATTTTTATAAATAAAACTATTATTCTTTTTTACTTTCCTAATAATTTTAGCAAAAAATAAAATTTTTTAGTTAATAAAATTTAGTTCAAAGTGGTGCATATAAGTGTGAAGAAAACACTAGTTTCAACAGTTAATGTGGAGGATAGTCAATTCCTAAACTACAACTCTTTTTTTTATATATATAACCAAAATAATACTCAAATTTATTGAAATTGATTACGTTTGAATCCAGATTAATCTAAATAGAATATAAAATTTAAATTCGAAATTTTATTAAAGGAGATTTTAAACTATAACTTTAATAATATAGTCTTTATTTTTTTTATTTTTGGTCTTTTATCAAGTGAAACTACATTAACAAAACAAAAATTCTAAAAATTAATATATAGAACTAATAAACAAAAAAAAATAATTTATACCAAAGTGAGAAGAGACATTATATTTTAATAATTTATAACCTATAAACATGGGTTAGAAAATTATTTTTATATTATGAAATATCTAAACTCAAAAATAAAAATTTTAAGAAAAAAATATATTTTATACTAAATAACAAGAAATCCGGAAGTTATAATCAACAAATTGAGAGGAAGGAATTAATTTACCATGACGTATATAATAGAGGAAACAAAAATAGTTCTGTATCTCCCAAGGAACGAATCGGCAACAATTGCACCTAACAAAGGCAGCAACAACGCCGTTCCCGACCAAGCATTAACGTTCACCGCCGCAGTAGCCGTCGACTGACCAAGCGGCCCCGTTAAATAAGTAATCAGGTTCGATTCTATCCCATTATAGGCGAACCTCTCTGCAATCTCCACTCCTATCATATATTAAAAATTAATTAATTAACGTCTCCTCTGATTTTAACAAAAATACAGAGTTATATTTATTTTACCTATTATGAAAGAAGCGGATCTCCAGCCACCGGAGTTGGATTTGTAGACTGGATGGCCTTTGTAGTCAACGGAGGCTTCTACGGTGTCGTAAAGGAGTGGAGCTTGGATGTCCGATGATTCGGAACCGGAGACGGTAGTTATGGTCATCTCTGCTATCAAACTGAGGTTATGTCCTTATCTAGTGATCCTTTTGTTTATCCTTCCATAACGGGCAAAAATCTAGTAAGTTTGTTTTTTCTGTTTTGGGCAAATATGTATAGTACTTATCAATTTGGTCTTTTGCTGGGTGGAATATTGAAGTAAAACGGCTAATTCCCACGCTAATTATCTGCATCTGGAAAATTCTTATATAAGATATTTTATATTAATTTTTAAAATACGTGCCTCACAGCAGTATTTTTTTTTTAATTTATAAATATTTTATATTAGACTAAATTATATATATTATTTATTAATATATTGAAAAAAAATCCCATAAAAAAATATATTGACAAAAAATAATATAAAAGTATTTAAATATTAATCAAACTGATAATAAATTATTATTATTATTATATAAATAATTTTCCAAGAAAAACTCATTGTTAAATCAAATTAAACAAAATTAATAAAATTATATTTTCTGATATTTTAAAATAAATAAAAATTTAAAATTTAAAAATACATTTTATAATTAAAAACACAAAAATTAAATTCTTGCACAATTATAGATTTTTAATAATATAATTATATATAATGATAATCAATATTTAAAAATTTTAATTTAAAATAATGAAGAAAAAAATTGAATACATAGTTTTCATTAGCATAATATATATAAGCCTTGAATTTAAATGAAAAAATATGTAAAAAAGTTAACATGTAAGCTTATTTTTCTCATAAAATGTGGAGTTGGTCACTTCATTTCATAAAGGATTCACTTTTTACTTTTTCTTTTTATTTTCTGAACATAATTATTCACTATCACTGTTAATTATATTATTTTAAACATAATTATTCATTATCTCTATTAACTATGATATTAATGATAATATATATATATAAAGATATCTAGATTTGCTCTCATTTTATGAAAAAACACCATTTGAAATTTGAGAAAAATATTCAAAACACTCTCTCTAAAATTTGTAACTTTTATTACAACAAATAAAAAAAAAATGATTGGAAAAATTTATGATTTAATTTTTGTTATATTTATTATATAAAATATGATAATTTAAAAATTAATTTTATTATTGTTATATATACTTAAAAATATTTAATGTCTCTAATTTATTATGAAACATATAAATAAACATATATCATGAATAACCATCAATAAATATAATAAAATATTTATGACAAAAGATATTCATATTTAGATAATAAATATTTAAATATATAATATCTAATATTTCTAAATTCCTCTTGACACTTTTTTTATCTATTGGTTTGCTTTTCCTTTATATAATTCACACAAATATCATAATCAATAATATTAAGAGCACTTTTTATAAAATTTTTAAAATTTGATAAATAATATAAAAATTTAATAGAAAAGTTCTTTTTCAAGAAAATTATAAAACAAATCTAAATCCTACTATAATAATAATAATAATAATAATAATTTAACTTAGAAAAATAAAAAATTAACAATATATATGTATATATATATATATATATATATATATATATATATATATATATATATATATATATATATAT
>CANXYC011876251.1:0-12231 GCA_948193065.1 Aleurites moluccanus
TCCTCTCCTGAAATGGGTAAACAAAGAAAAGGTGAGTATATAAGATACTTAATGAATCTTAATGCATCAATAAATAAACAGTAGGTAATAATGGAGCAATGGTACCAATAGGTCAAGATACAATATCCAGAATCAGTAATAAGTTATAGTATAGCCAAAGAAACAAGTATAGGCTCGGTAGCATAATGGAAAGACAGATAAAGGGATGAACTGTATGAAATCATACAATCTCCAGTAGAATCAGTATGGACTATATGCAAACATACAGTCTCCAATAGCATATCAGTATCAATGAGCATAAGACTGATCAGGTCTTATGGCCAGGACCATAACCACTCCTAGCTAGGGCACCAATAATACAATGTGTACATTGCCGACAGTATTTTCCCACTATTCTGTCGGATCGGTAGCTCTGTCAAATCACATTAGGATCAATATAAGAAAACAACATATCAATGGATACCATTATGCAACAATGGCATCCTCCATATCAATAAGCTTAATATCAATCAATCAATTATCAATAGGATCCATGGCATTGTAATAGGTGACATACAAATAATGGTAAGTGGTTTGATAATCAATAAATACATGGAACAAAAGTTAGCTCGGCAAAGAAAAACAGTAGGCCAATTAGCATGCCAACGTCGTCGGCGACAATGGCATTCAAATGGTAGGCCTATGGAATGCAAACAATAGGCCAAAGACAAAATAAACTAGGCATTTTCACAAACACTTGGTGGGTATACAATGACAAGCCAATTGGTTAGGTTTAGGTACAAATTTGACTTACCCAATTGAATAAATAACAAACCACAATTGCAATTATACAATAGGCATCAAAGAATCAAGATTAGACAATATCAAATGGATCAAAATGGCTATGGAATTCAAGACAAAAACCAAGCAAAATCAAGACATGTGAATAGTGATTTGCATTCGGCAAAAATGACACTTTCATACAAGGTTTTCAATTTCAATTCTAACACAATAGGCATGTTAAAGGATGCAAATAAGACTCACCTAAACTTCCAAATGGCTTTGAAAAATTTAATTTTACCACAAACCACCAATGGAGCCAAATAGCATAACCTTGCAAAAACTTGGATTCTACACCAAACAATTCATCAATTAGTTATCTATTAACTTCCAATTGACATATTCTAGCATCAATTAAAATATACTAACACTAATTCAAATAGCTAAGACAAACAATTTCCATTAGGGTTTGAACTTTAGGGATTTCTATCAATTTGCATCAATTGATGCAATTAACCACAAAACCCATCTAATTCAACCTAAATACCATCTAACTAAACTATAAAATCAAACAAATTAATTGGTTACCTCTAATGGATTAAGTGGCCGAAACTTTCTTCCAATTTTTTCTTGAAATTCTTTAGCTTTCCAAGCAATCCAATGATGGGAAATGGATGATTCAAACTTGCTTTCAAGTTTTCTATAGATTTTTGGTTGGAAATTGAAGAAGAAATGGAGGAAGAATCAATGGATGTGGTTCGGCCAAATGAAGAACAAAAGAAGAAGAAGAAATAGTTGGAAAAATGGCTGAGGCATGCTTTTATATGAAATCATAAATGGCAAATTCTATTTTAGTCCTTAAACTATTAAGTATTCATACTTTGATCCCAACTTCTTCTGTAATTTATTCTGTTGATTCTGTCAAGATTTGGATTCCAATATGGGGAGTCAATAAGCTTATTTTAATTTATACTTATTTATAAAAATGGTTTCAGAGTTATTTTGTAACTCCGACAGACCAATTTTCATTATTCACCTTAAAGTTCTATTTATTTACAATTTTACCATTGGTTACTTTTTCAATGTTCCTAAATGATTTTCACTTCTTTCTTTTTAGCAAAATTACACATGCTTTATGGTGATCTTTTAACCCTTGATCAACTTCATAAATTCTTCTGTTGACCGGACTGCTAATTTCTCGGCAGTGTTCCTGACACCGCCGCTTTCCGGAAAAATAACTAGTTCGCTTTCTAACTGTGTCTCTAAAATTATTTTCCATCATTTCAAGACTTATGAACAGCATACTGAGAACTAGATCATGCATATGAGTTAGGAATTTCTAAGGTATTACATTCTACCCCTTACAAATTAATTCGTCCTCGAATTTAAATAGATACATACCTCACTGCTGGAATAGGAATGAATATCTGCTCCTCATCTCCTGCTCACTCTTCCAAGTGCACTGATTCCTCCAGAGCACTTTTACCATCGGGATCTCTTTATTACGCAGTTGTCTGACCTGTCGATCAATGATCTCCATTGGAAGCTCCTCATATGACAAGTCCTCACTGAGATCCACATCCTGAACCTCCAATATATGAGATGGATCAGATACATACTTTCGCAGTATCGAGATATGGAAAACTGGATGTACGTGGCTCATGCTAGGTGGAAGAGCCAATCTATAGGCTACATTACCTATATTCTCAAGAATCTCAAACGGGCCTATAAACCTTGGTGATAACTTTTTCCTATTCCCAAATCTCATAATATCCCTCATCAGTGAGACCTTAAGGAAGACATGATCATCAACTGCAAAATGTACATCATTTCTCTTCGGATCAGCATAACTCTTCTGCCTACTGAAGGCAGTCTTTATCCGATCTCTGATCATAGGTACATTTTCCATAGTCTCTCTAATCAACTCTGGCCCCTCAAGCTACTTCTCTCCTGGCTCCACCCAACACACTGGAGATCTACATTTTCTACCATATAGTGCTTCAAATGGAGCCATACAAATAGAAGAGTGATAGCTATTGTTATAGGAGAACTCAATCAATGGCAGATAATAATCCCAGTTATTTTTGAAATCCAGAACACACAATCTAAGCATATCCTCCAAAGTCTGTATTGTCCTCTCCGACTGCCCATCAGTCTGTGGATGGAAAGCAGTACTGAACCATAACTGGGTACCCTGGCCTCCTAAAACTTCTACCGGAACCGAGAAGTGAACTGTGTATCTCTGTCTGAAATGATTATCAAAGGAACTTCATGAAGTTGCACAATCTTATCCACATACAATTGTGCATACTGAGTTGTCGTTTAGCTGGTCCTAACCTTCAGAAAATGAGCAGACTTCGTCAACCGGTCTACAATCACCCATATAGAGTCATAACCCCTCGAAGTCCTCAGTAGACCCATTACAAAATTCATAGTAACCTGCTCTCATTTCCACTCTGGCAACTCTATCTCCTGAAGTAACCCTGATGGCTTCTGATGCTCAAACTTAACCTGCTGACAAGCTAAACATTTTGACACAAACTGAGCCACATCTCTCTTCATACCGGGACACCAATATACATCTCTCAGATCACGGTACATCTTGGTAATCCTTGGATGTACACTGTATGCTGAATAGTGAGCATCTCTTATAATCCGATCCCGTGGCCCATCAAAATTCGGTACACATATACTTTTCTCACACTTCAGTATCCCATCCTCTACTGTAAACTCTGTCAACTTTCCATTCTATACCTCTCCCTTGAGCTTCAGTAGATAAGGATCCCTGTCCTGAGCCACTTTAATATCATCAAGTAACAGTAACTTCACCCGAAATTGGGCTATCAGAGCTTGGTTCTGATCCTGGGATCCCAACTCCAACTCCACTCCCAAATCTGCCAACTCCCTCATCTCTCGGATCAAAGTTCTCCTGCCAATCACAATATGAGCTAGACTACCCATCGATTTCCTGCTCAATGCATCAACCACTACATTGGCCTTATCCGGGTGGTAAAGGATCTCATAGTCATAATCCTTAAGTAACTCCACCCATCTGCGTTGCCGAAGATTCTGATCCTTCTGCTGAAATATATATTGTAGACGCTTATGATCAGTATATATCTCACATTTTGATCCATACAAGTAGTGTCTCCAAATCTTCAATGCAAATATAACAGTTTCCATCTCCAAATCATATGTCAGATACTTTGCTTCATGCTTCTTTAACTGACGAGAAGCATAAGCAATTATCCTACCAATCTGCATCAACACACACCCCAGACCAATCTGAGAAGCATCACAATACACAGTGAATTTCTCCCCCTCTACTAGCAATGCCAACACTAGAGCATTGACGAGGCAATACTTCAAAGTCTGAAAGCTGCGATCACACTCATCATTCCATACATAACGCTCTTGTTTCCTCATCAATCTAGTCAATGGAGCTACTATCCGGGAGAAATCCTTCACAAACCTCCTATAATACCCAGCCATACTCAGAAAACTACGAACCTTTGAAACACTGGTAGGTTGAGGCCAATTAGCAACTGTTTCAATCTTCTGAGGATCCACCTTAATCCCATCCTTGCATATCACATGCCCAAGGAAACACACTTCGGTTAGCTAGAACTAGCATTTAGATAACTTAGACTACAACTGATGCCCCCGAAGTGTCTGCAACACAATCCTCAGATGCTCCACATGCTCCTCCTCACTCCTAGAATAGATAAGTATATCATCAATGATACAATGACAAACTTATCCAAATATGACCTGAACACCTTCATCAAATCCATAAAAGCAGCCGGTGTATTGGTCAAACCAAATGGCAACACCAAAAACTCATAATTCCCATATCGGGTCTTGAAAGCAGTCCTAGGTACATCACCCTTCTTAATCTTCAACTGGTGATACTTAGGCCTCAAATCAATTGTCAAAAAATGGTTGACATCCTACAGCTCATCAAACAAGTCATCTATCTGAGGCAATGGATACTTGTTCTTCACTGTCATCTTATTTAGCTGCCTATAGTCTATACACATCCTCAAAGAGTTATCTTTCTTCCTTACAAATAATACCGGTGCACCTCAAGGAGAACTACTCAGTCTAATCAACCCTCTATCCAATAGCTCCTGTAACTGCACCTTTAATTCCTTCAGTTCAGCTGGAGCCATTATGTATGGAGGAATAGATATAGGGTCAGTGTCTGCATGCATCTCAATCTCAAACTCAATCTCCTTATCTGGGGGTAATCCTGGCAACTCCTCAAGAAACACATCAGAAAACTCCCGAACTACCGGTATCTGATTAAGCTATATAGAAGACCTCTGTACACCTATCACATGTGCTAAATAGGCCAAACAACCTTTCTCAATCATCCTCCTAGCCTGGATAGTAGAAACTATATTAACTCGGAACTCCTGAATATCACCCTGAAACTCAAACTCTGGCTGCCCCTCAGGCTGAAACCTAATCCTTTTCTGATAACAATCTATAACTGTTCGATGCCTCATAAGCCAATCCATACCCAAAATAATATCTAGCTCTAACACAGGTAGCTTAATCAAATCAGCACGCAAGATGTTATCATCAATCTCAATCACACAGTCAGGATAATAATAATAATCCACATCAACACTATCACTCATAGGAGTAGCAATCATCAAAGGCACATCTAATAATCTCTTTTCCTTATTCAATTTAGGTGTAAAATGTGGTGACACAAAGAAGTGAGTAGCACCTAAATCAAATAAAGCATCTGCAATCTCATTCTAAATCAAGATAGTACCTGTAACCATATTCTCTGATCTCTGGGCCTCCTGGGTGTTGACTGCAAATACTCTGCCCTGACCCTACTAGCTGGAGCCTATCCTCCCCTGCCTTTGCCTCTGCTTGAAGCCTCTCTACCCATATTTTGACTCGCCTGTGCTATTGGTTGAGAGACCGTAACAGATGGTTGCTGCTCAGTCCTTAATGACATCTGTTAGCATAGTGGCCCTACTGGCCACATCTCAAACAAGCACCAGTCTATCTCTAACACTATCCTCTATGTTTTCGACCACAAAACCCACAACTAGGAATACTAAGTGTCTGTGAAGCTGGTCTTGAAGAACCCTGAGAATATACAGGTGCTGACTGAACCACTGGCAGTCCCTTACTCTGAATCCTTCTCCTCTGACTACTAGCTGATGATCTCTGATCAAACCGAGGCACTGGCTCTGTCTGCCTAGGATGCGAGCTACTCTCCCCCCTCCTAACCTGAGATCCTGGACCCTCTTTCCTCTTTTGGTCCCTCTTAGCCCTTTCTGTCTTATACTTCTCTTCCATCTGTGTGGCCTTATCAATCACTGTCGTCAGAGAAGTAAACTCAGTAGCCAATAATGCATTATGAAGTGCAGCGTGAAGACCCCTTCGAAACCTACTGATCAGATCAGCCTCTATAGGAACAATATGAGTAGCATATCTATTCAACCTGTTAAAAACCTCTGTATACTCCTCAACAGATCTGTCTCCTTGCTCTAACTGCTCAAATGTAATCATGTTACGGGTCTTCACCCCCTCAGTAATAAATTCATCAATAAGACCCTTCTGAAACTCAATCCAGTAGGTGGGTACTCACCATATAACCTAGGCTCCATCCTTCTAGAAAACCATATTCATGCCTTCCCCTTCAGTAATAGCCCAACCAGCTCCACAGCTCTCAACTCAAAACATGGTAGTCTCCTCACTACCTTCTCCACCTCCTCCAAGAAATCCATAGTGTCACTACCTCTGTCTCCCCTAAACTCAGACAGGTTTAGATTCAGAAAGCTAAACATCGATACACCACCCTCCTCAATCACTCTACGACCTCCATGTATAGCAGGCTCCCTAGGAACCCCTACTGGCTGCACAGGAGCCAATACCACTGGAACTGCCTCTAATGCCACAGGTGGAGGCACTACTGCTGGAGCTGGTGGTGGAGGTACATGTTGCGCTCCCACCTCATATCAGCCATCTCACTACGTAACTTCATCAACCCCCTCATCATCTCAACTCTTTAGGGGTCATCGCCCCTCTCTGTATCCTCTAAAGTCCGTCGGGATCTAGACGAACCCTCCGAAACTACAATCTCTCTCACCAAGGATTCATTAGAGGCAACCTCTGCCTCATAGGTATCTCTGTCCCTATTGTCAGACATCTCTGTGATCTGTCAGGAAAAATAAAAACATGCTCAGAATATGACAGAAATGAAGAATAATAACATATAATAGACGATAACAGCAAAAGACGTCAAAGAAAATCTTATGCTCCATGGTATACTTAACTATATCCTATTTTGTATTTAGTTACTATTCCTCTGTAATTCAGTCACTATTCATCTGTAATCTAATTTCTACTGTCTGTAATCTAGAGCTCTGATACCACCTATGTCACGACCCATTTGAATCACAACAGTCTTAGGGTACGAGAGATGCCAATGGCGACCAACACCCATAAAACCCAGTATCACATGCATAATCTATAACTAACAATATATTATCCATTTTACTTAGTTATTATACATTCTGTTATTCTGCAATTCATTCTTTAATTTAGTGCAATTGGTTGTATCAGTCATTATATCACATCATATAATGATCATATAACTCATAATATCATCATAAACATATATACATGTTCATTTCATAGCTAACCCATACATACCCCATGGAGTAACTAGATTATGAACATCAAAATAATAAAACAAAATCAGAATATATATACATCAGAACTACTAGCAGAAATCCTCGGATGACAGACGACAGGATTTTGCAATCTACTCCTCTCCTGAAATGGGTAAACAAAGAAAATGTGAGTATATAAGATACACAGTGAATCTATATGCATCAACAAATAAACAGTAGGTAATAATGGAGCAATGGTACCAATAGGTCAAGATACAATATCCATAATCAGTAATAGGTTACAGTATAGCTAAAGAAACAAGTATAGGCTCGGTAGCATATGGAAAGATAGATAAAGGGATGGACTGTATGAAATCATACAATCTCCAGTAGAATCAGTATGGATTATATGCAAACATACAATCTCCAGTAGCATATCAGTATCAATGAGCATAAGAATGATCAGGTCTTATGGCCAGGACCATAACCCCTCCTAGCTAGGGCACCAATAATACAATGTGCACATTGCCGACAGTATTTTCCCACTACCCTGTCGGATCGGTAGTTCTGTCAAGCCACATTAGGATCAATATAAGGAAACAACATATCAATGGATACCATTATGCAACAATGGCATCCTCCATATCAATAAGCTCAATATCAATCGATCAATTATTAATAGGATCCATGGCATTGTAATAGGTGACATACAATTAATGGTAAGTGGCTTGGTAATCAATAAAGATATGGAACAAAAGTTGGCTTGGCAAAGGAAAACGGTAGGTCAATTGGCATGCCAACATCGCTGGCAACAATGGCATTCAAATGGTAGGCCTATGGAATGCAAACAATAGGCCAAAGGCAAAATGAACTAGGCATTTTCATACTTTGACCCCAACTTCTTCTGTAATTTATTCTATCGATTATGTCAGGATTTGGATTCCAATGTGGGG
The DNA here is from genome assembly GCA_948193065.1 of Aleurites moluccanus. Lineage (NCBI taxonomy): Eukaryota > Viridiplantae > Streptophyta > Magnoliopsida > Malpighiales > Euphorbiaceae > Aleurites > Aleurites moluccanus. The sequence continues at coordinate 8,357 of CANXYC011876251.1, forward strand.
AGTCCATAAGCTTATTTTAATTTATACTTATTTATAAAAATTGTTTCAGAGTCATTCTGTAACTCCGACAGACTAATTTTCACTATTCACCTTAAAGTTCCATTTATTTACAATTTTGCCATTGGTTACTTTTTTAGTGTTCCTAAATTATTTTCACTTCTTTCTTTTTAGCAAAATTACACATGCTTTATGGTGATCTTTTACCCCCTGGTCAACTTTAGAAATTCTTCCGTTGACTGGACTGCTAATTTCTCGGCAGTGTTCCCGACACCGCCGCTTTCCGGAAAAGTAACTAGTTCGCTTTCTAACCGTGTCTCTAAAATTATTTTTCATCATTTCAAGACTTATAAACCACATACTACGAACTAGATCATGCATATGAGTTAGGAATTTCTAGGGTATTATAATTAATTTTTGGGTAAAATATTATTTATTCCCTGAGATTTAGCGAAATTAACACTTGGATCCCTACATTTTTTAGAAAGTAGCTGTTGGATCCCTCACGTTTAATTTCATCATAACAATTGGTCCTTCCGTCTATTTGGCCATTAAATACCATTAAAACGACAAAAATATCTCTCATTTTTTATCAACTTTTTTTATGCCATTCCATTAAAACCTACCTCAAACTTTCTTCATTTTTCTTCACAATCAAACCCTTCATTCTCCATATAATTTTACTAATCACAATACCCACATATAAATTTTACTTCCTTTAATTTCAACAAACCAAAATTTTACACATTTAATTAACTATGCCAAAAGAAAAAGAAAATAATAATAATATAAAAAAAAATCTTAATGTGAGCATTTTACAAAGGAAAATGGGAAGAAAATGAAAGAAAGGGAAAGAAAATAGAAAGAAAATGAAGGAAAAAATATAGAAGTTAATGATGAGGGAAATATAGAAGTTAATGATGAGGGAATTTTGGGAAAACAACTTATTTTAATTTATTTTTTATTTTTTAACAAAAAATTTGAAAAAACAACAACAAAAAGATCAATTATTGTGTCGGAATGAAACCTCAAGGACCAAATAGCTACTTTCTGAAAGTGCAGAGATTTAAGTGTTAATTTCACTAAACCTCAAGAACTAAATAATATTTTACCCTTAATTTTTTCTTTGGGAGAATCAGGTCCTTGTAGTTCTGTTTACATAATTCACTACATTGAGTAAAATATCTTTTTAATTGATTTCGGTTACAAGGGTTTGAAAATATATTCTCCCCACATCCCTGAGCATGGCTCCTCCGCCTGATAGGATCCTTTTGAGCACATAGGAACCTGCTTAATTAGGTCAAAACTTTCTGTTTGGATTATGAACTGGGGCTCTATTTTCAAGACCAAGTTTCCCTCCTATGCCAGTCACTCTTTTGTTGAAATACCTTGTAAGCCTATGTTGAATAACCATTGAATCTGGTACAAGACATTCATCCTTTCCTCATTTATAGTGATAAGCTAATCCTAGTACCATTTTGATACATTCTGCTTTATCTAGCTAACTTTTGCATATAAACCTGGCAAATTTGATTTGTATTTCAATTGGAAGGACTTCTTTTATGCCATAGACTAAAGAATAAGGAGTTGCCCTATTTGGAGTGTGAATGGAGGTATGATATCCCCATAATGGTGATCATCATTTACAGAATAGTTTTTAGAGTCTTGTTTGCTGCTTCAACTGCCTCATTCATTTGAGGATGGTAAAGCGAAGGCTTATGATGTTGGATCCTCTTGAATATATTAACTACTTCCTTTTTGAAAGTGCTAGCCATCCATACTCATTTTTACCTTCCCATCTTTCTTGGGTACTCGAAATATATTTGCTAACCATGAAGGGTATATGATCGGTTTAATGAACTTGTTCTCTAATAGCTAATCAACCTATTCTTTAATCTTTAGTGACCATTTTGCATTTAACCTTCTTAACTTCAGCTTGACAGGCTTGATGTGCTTATAAGTTGGAATTTTATGGACTGTAATACTTGGGTCTACTCCAGTCATATCTTTCGGGTTGCCATGCAAAACAGTCCTCGAATTCCAAAACCTCTTTGGACAAAGAATCTTTATTAGGATAAGAAGATGTAATGCATGTGAGTTTTGGATAATCTTCTGTGCTAAAATTAATTGATTTTTTATTATTATTATTTTTTTATTTCATTTTCTTTTGACGTCTTAGTTTGATTAGAATCACGAAAAGGAAAATCTGACAAATGAATATGAGAGGAAAAAGGCAAAGATTTTATTGCAAGAAAAGGTCCCATCATCATCAGTTACATCAAAATTAAAAGAAAGACTAAAAAGGCCTTTTACAGACTCAGAAAAAGAGAAGGAATATACAGACTCAGACGACTCAAACTTAGGTTCAGACTCCGACTCAAATGACTCGGACATCAGCTCAGTTTCATCAAGACTGGTTATCTTTCATAGTAACGGGTTTGAATAAGCTATGCTTCTATTCTAGGACAATGTGAATATCAATAGTGATGTTAGATTCTGGCTAGGCTGGGGGAAAGTTGTTCCCATATTCAATGAGGTCATGGATTCTGTACCTCAGGTTTTTATACATGTCAGTTTTATGCCTATGGCCTTGGTGATATTCACAGTATTCATTCATGTTTGAACTCTCGGGTAAAGGGTTTGGAGATGGCTTGGGTTCTAAAGGTGTGAGCAGCTTGGCATCCAATGCTTCCTTATAAATCAAGCTCAAAGGCTTACCTAAATCAATAAACTTCCTCCTTTCCACCTTTAAAGGTTACTGGTTGAGTGTGGTTGCTAGCTTCTTGCCTTTCTATGTATTAGAGGTAACACCCTTGGAAGTGTCAATCTTTTTACCCCTTTTATTTACTGTGCGATTTTGCTCAAGCATAATGGTGTTGTGCTTCGCGAACATTTCCATCAGTGTGCTAGTAAGGATTTCGCTCCCTTGAAAAGGATTCAAAGAAATGAAAGGGATATTGCTTGTGTTTGCTGACATACTGGTGCATCCCATATTAGAACTAGATATAGTTGATGTGCTTGATTGTATTGAGTTAGTTCGATTCTGGTTCATCATCTCCCTCACCTCACCAATGATGGTATGATATTGGAAGTTTAGGGTATTGGCCACATAGACTATTGCATTTAGAAAACTAGCTTACTGAGTTGCTATGGCATTAGAAGTCGGTCTGTTGAGTGACTAATGCTCTGTCAAAGTGGTATTGTTGAGCATCCATGGTAGAATTGAGGATAGCTTACAAATTTTCCTCCTGCTTCTTTAGGAGATTGATAAGGAGTGCGGTCATGGCATCCATATCGGTTGTGTTGGACATTAGTACCATACATGAATGGAAATGGAAAAGGTTAGTTTATAAGTTATATGTAGAACAAGGGTGTAGATCTGCTATACATAGTTTTTGAGAAAAAGATTCCTCTAAGTTTGTGGGTCAGGTACACAGTCTTTTGTTTAGCGAGTCAAGTCTACTATTTGGTCGGACACCCAATTTACTGTTTGTTGGGTTAATGGGTTTAGTTTCACTAGTATAAGCAAATGGAATAGTGGGTCAGTTTCATTAGTAGGATCAATAGGACAGTGGGTCGGTTTGACTATTATAGGTCAATGGGATAGTAGGTCGATTTCATTGTTTTGGGATTCTTCTTTAGATTTTGGGTGAGTGTTTTTGGGTCAGGTTTTTTATTTTGTACACAGGTACGATTTGGTTCAATTTTGGGTCATTGGATTAATTTTGGGGTAAGTAGATGTAACACCTTAGCCTAAACCCTAATAGGGACTTTTAGGGAAATAATTTTTCCTTTCTTATTGATGTGTTATAATATGTGTGAATGCATGGAATATATGTATATGCATGTTATATGACCTAATTTTTAGGTCTAGAGTT
>CANXYC011876517.1:0-10015 GCA_948193065.1 Aleurites moluccanus
TGTTTAATTAATTAATATAAATTAAAGAATTTAATAAAGTTGCAGAAATTAAAACAATTAATACAAAAACCTGGAATTTAAATTTAATTATAGTGTTATACTTGTCCTTGAAAAGTTTCAACCAAAGCACCAGCTCCTCCAGATGCAAAATTCACTCCATTTATGAACTGACTATTACCAGGCTGAAGGTATGGTCGAATTAATGGTAATTTCAAATACTCAGCTACAATAAAAAAAAAAATTATAAAATAATCTAATAAAATCTAGAATGGGAAAAATGTTAGAGAAGGTGTTTTACATACCAATAAAATCTGGAATTATTCGACCATCGGAGAATCTTCCAGTAGGATACTTAAAGAATGTTTCTCCGTACGGCCAGAAATTTGCCCGGCCGGCAGCGTTTTGGAGGTAGTTATTATTACCAGCATCAAATAGTGAATCTCCAAAGATGAACAAGGCAACATGATTATGCTTCTGACTTTGTATGCTAGTTGGGATGAGAAGAAATGTAAAGAAAATCATGAAACAAAAAGAGAACCCTAAAATTGCCATGCTTAAAAATATTAAAATTAGTGTATATTATATGGTAGATAGCTAAAAGTCAAGATTAGATTTTTTTGTTTTCACAATTGTATATGGCTATTATTGAATAGTGATCATATAACCTTATCTTGTAAAATAGAGGCATGAAATGAAAGATTTTTTGTTAATTGGATCTTTTCATAATAAAGATTGAATCGATAAGTCTGAAAAGTATCGGAAGATCATAAAACAACTTCTTCATGTTTTTTTTTTTTTTTTCTTCTTCTTTTTATAGGAAATTAACCATATTTTCTCAAATGACGAAAAAATTCTTACTTGATACAAAGTTAGGTCCATTAAAGCCAATAATATGTGATACCTCAAGGCCTTCCAAGCCCAACATGAGATTGAAGAAAAGCCCAATTAATTAACAACTCAATTTAATCAAGATTTTCTGTCCTTTTATTTACTTCTGAATTATTACACAACACTTAAATGATCATACATCATGTCACCAAAACTACTTTTTTTTGTTTTTTTTCCCCATGAACCAAATAGTAGCATTATTTCATATCTTACCGATAGCAACTAGATACAAAAATCTATGCCTCAACCAGAGTTTTAAGATTGTAAGGCCAGGTGACATTATAAGTTCCACTCCATATTAGTTTTGCAATTTGCTTGTATGCCTTCTCAGTAGGATGAACAGAATCAAAGAACAAATATTCACTGACAGTGTCACATACTTCATACCCTTCTAATAATCCACAGCTTGACAGAATTCCTCTGAATGGACCAGTTCCACAGCATGCCACTTTAGCCTTCTTAAACCCTTCACAAGTTTAATTGCAACATGTAAATCCAGTTCAAAAAATGGGTTAATTATCAAGGAAACTTCATAACAAATAGATTCACGTACCATATTGTTCAGGGTAGTTAATTCTTTCACTTAATGCAGTATAGAAATCAAAATACAAATACTTGAACTCCTTAAGATGATTCTTTAGCTCTGAGAGAATATTAGGAAGTTTTTCATTGTGTAGTTTTGCTAGAGCTGTAATTTCTTCATCGCAGCCGCCTCTATCTTTATCAAGTGCTCTCATGTTTGGTGAGCAATCAAATGCCCCCATACCTACAAATACAAATTTTCTTCCTCCAATCTTGTAAATTTCCTGAAATGTGAAATCATGAACATTAGATGATATAACCATTGAATTAGTGGTACTGGAGTCATCTATAACACTGTAGGATTTGTGAGATAGAACTTCAAATCAAAGTATAATAAATCCCCCCCCAAAAAAAAAAAAAGGATTAATTTTGTAGACCTGCAAGTATCTAAAATTTAATTACTTTGATCACAGAAGTCAAGTTGCCAATGACCATCCCCACGTAGTCTTCTTTGGAGACGAACTGAAATATACTGGAAGGTGCTATGTAATCATTGCCTCCAATGCTAAATAAGTAAATGGCTTTAGCCAACAATGTCCTAGTTTCCGCATCACCCAGTTGCTGCTTTATCTGTTTCTTTACATTCTTCAAATAAATAGCCTGTGTTTTCAGGTCTATCACCTATATATGAAGAAAACGAAAGGTGGAAAAAGGAAAAACAAATAAGAAACCAATCACCATATCCAATTTCACAGATCATCAATGAAAAAAAACCAGGAAATTGAAGTTTGTTGTTAATTTTCCATTACATGAGTTTTATCAATTGTGACCCTAACAAATACCAATTTCTGAATTCTTCTAAACTGAGTAATCAATAAGAAGATCAAATTAAGGAGAAATATGTCATACCCTGCCTTCATTTCCTTGATGGGTTTCAACTAGAGCACCAGCGCCGCCTGAAGCAAAGTTAACCCCATCTGTAAATTGATGATTACAGGGCTGGAGATATGGTGGAATTAATGGCAACTTTAAATACTCAGCTACAATTGCAAAACAGAAAAGTTGCAAATAATAAAAAAATCAATCAATTTGGTTCAAAAATCAAATACCCATTAGGGAGAAAAGAAGAAAAATTACCAATAAAATCTGAAATTAATCGACCATCTGAAAATCTGCCAGTAGGATGTTTAAAGAATGTCTCCCCATAGGGCCAGAAATTAGCGAGACCAATAGCATTTTTGAGGTAGTTGTTATTGCCAGCATCAAATAGTGAATCCCCAAAAATCAATAAGGGAACATGGTTCTTAATACACTGTGGATGATTATCGTCACCATGTATGCATGGTGGGATAAGAACGCTTATTGTATAAAAAATCAGCAAGTAAAGATAGAATCTTGAACTCGCCATGTCTTTCTTTTTTGCTTAATTTTCTATTGTCCTCTCGCTATCCATATTTTCCATTATTAAAATGATAAGGTTCTTCAAGTTATTTGGCAGACAATAGAATATAATAGAATTAATATAATATTAAGTAAAACAAGGAATATATCTGTAATAAGATATTAAAATATTAATTTATAATAGATTTGATCTATAAAATAAATAAGAATAAATTTTTTATAATATTTTTTATTTAATTTAATAGTGAATATTTTCGAATCAGTTTATTTATTATTACTTGCTGGAGTTTTTTTTTTTTTAATTTTAATAGAGATTTCTATGACTTTCTATGACATTAATTAAACTAGCATTTTTTTTTATATATAATTGCTGAATAATTGAAGTACTAGAACACACATGGATAAGATCAGTTCTTATTTTAAAATGCAAGGGTTTCTATTTGGGGATTTTAGCACCCCATTATTGAATGAATGAAACATTATCCTATTCATTGAAAGTTACATAATTATTTCAAAATAGTAATAGATTGAATTATAAGAAAGAGAGATGTGTACATATATGAACAGCCTTGGCTTTTCAAAGAAATGATTGAATTGGATGAAATTACTTTTGGTTTCATTGACCAGACAAAGCTAATACAATCTTTAGGTAAAATAAAGAAAAAAGAACAAAAAAAACTAAAGAAGAAAAGAAAGATATGTACTTGAAAATAGTCATAGTTTAATTGGTCTAAACATCAATAGTGGAATAGTTGGTTCAGATTGTATGGCCCAACAGCAAGTGAATTTCCATACCCACTCCACATTTGACCCGCCAATTGTTTGTAAGCCTTTTCAGTAAGATGATAAGAGTCCCAAAACACATATTCATTTGGGTTTTCACATAACTCAAACTCCTTCACTATTCTCTTTCCTCCACAACTATAAACCCCTCTAAACTGCCCTGTTCCACAGCATGCTACCTTCCCTTGCTTGAAACCTTCATATAAAAATCCTGTCATGTCACAACATTTTTCTAACACGATATACATATATTTCATTATTCATATTATCTGTGTTTTTTTATAGAAAATAATATTATATCAATGTGTCTTTATCATATTATTAATGTATTTCATTATTATAATGAAGCCTGTTAGACCTTCATGGCTAAGCCTTCTATAACTAATAATCTGAGGCCTAGGGAGGTGAACTCTCTGCTTAAAAGTTGTAATTTTTTTTTTTTTTTGTGGGAAAAAGAAAATATGGGCCAGGCCTTTACCAAACCAGACTAGCTTTACCCATGAACTAGGGAATTCATCATTCTCTCAGCTTGTGTAGAGCCCACAAACCCAATACCTAAAATGGGCTAAAGCCCCAAAAATTGCCCATATCAATCAATGAAATGAATTGAGTAGATTTCAGTACATACCATATTTGGAAGGATGCTTCATTCTTTGCTGAAGGCTGCTTCTGAGGTCAAAGAGTGAATATCTGAACCCCTTCAATTGCTTTTCAAGTTTAAAAAGGATATTGGACAAAGCTTTATTATGTAATGTTGCTAACTGTGAAGTTTCTTCAAAGCATCTACCATTATTATCCAATTTAATTATTCTCATACCAGGAAGACAACCTAATTCTGGTAAATTCATAAACGCGAATTTTCTACCTCCTCCCTTGTAAATTTCCTGCCAAACAAAAAAAAAATAATCAAAGAAATTACTTACTGTTTTTAGTTCTCCAATATCATTACATATAATTATATCTAAACAAATAAAGGGAAAGTACATAAAAATAGCATGTGGTAAAAAAAAAAAAAAGGACTTACTTTAATTACTCTTCTCAAAAAAAAAAAAAAAAAAAAAAAAAAAACTTAATTTAATTACTGTAGTCAAGTTGCCAATGACCATCCCAACATATCTGGAATTGGAGTATGACTTTAAAATAGTGGAATTGGTCAAGAAAGGGCTCATGTAATCATTGCTTCCAATGCTAAATAAGTAAACAGCCCTTGATATTATCATCTTGGCCTCATTGTTGCCTAACTTGTGTCTGAACCAATTCTCCACCTTCTTATAGTAGCTCAATTGTGTATTAAGATCAATCACCTAAAAGAACAACAATATTGACATGACTACTTGGTGCCATTATTCTCCGAAGTACTAAATGAAATCTTTCATTTTCATGGACATATGAGTCATTTTTTTTTTATCCTTGTTCATTTTAGTTCCCAATAATCCATCCAAGTTGTGTCTTTCTTTGATTGAAATTGGCAAAATTGAAGTGGGAGAAGATGCCATTAAGTTTTGGGTGCTTCTCTTTTTTAATTTTGTTTTGTTTTCTTGATTTATTAGATTCTATATAAAGTTTGAATTTCAAATTTATAATTTTCATACTTTTAGACACTACTATAATATTATTAAATCAAACCAAACCAAACAAATTATTTTCTTCCTTTGATTTTCACACATCAAGCATATGCTACTCTTGACATTCAAAAACTAGTGGACCCAAAACGTTAGGTGCATCCCAACCAATAAAAAGAAAAACTGTCTCAAATTAAGTTTACATCACCCACAAGGTTTGGGCAATAGTATATGCAAGATTTAAACAAATCAATGTGCACAAAATTAAAGCCCTTGATCAATCTATCTCTCATCTCTTTAACCTTTTCCCATTTGTTTCTTTTCATAAACTTTTTTTTTTTTTTTTTTAAAGTTACAAAAACTCACTGCTTTCCAACATGGGATACAAAAGTAGTAGTTAAGATAAAAAATAAAATAAAAAAAAAAAACAATGGAAGACCATTAAAAAAATTAAAAATTAAAGGAAAAAAGTGTTCAATCCAGACAATAAGTTGATTATATAGAAAGTAACAATCTATGAGTGGAAAGGTTTCCCTAAATAACATGTACACAACAGTATATATATGAAAATTAAATATATATATATATATATAATTTACTATAGATAATTTTGCATTGCAATACTTACATCACCTTTAAAAGTTTCAACCAAAGCCCCTCCTCCACCCGATGCAAAATTCACTCCATAGAAATACTGTTCAATGCCAGGTTGTAGAAATGGTGGAATTAATGGAAGATTTGCATATTCAGCTACAACAAAAACGAAAAAAAAAATAATTAAGGTGCAAGATTAGACAAGAAAATAATATATAGTATATATTTATACCAAAAAGTAGAGACAGAATTAATATTTTAATTCGTTGGTTTTAACTAAAATGATAAAACTAACAAGAAAGATATGAAGTATAAAAGATTTGAATTATCTCACCAATAAAATCCGACAGCAAACGGCCATCGGAGAAACGTCCGGTGGGGAATTTGAAATATGTCTCTCCATAAGGCCAGAAATTAGCTTGGTCAAGAGTTGTGGTGTTTATATAATTGTTGTTTCCAGCATCTAAATATGAGTCACCAAATATAAAGAAAGGAACATGTTTTTTTGGGTTTTGCTCAGATTTTGTTGCAGAAATGAGTAGTAGATTATGAAGAAGAAGAACAAAGAAAGAAAAGAAGAGAGAGCTTAGCCTTCTTGCCATGGCTGACTTTACAAAAATCTTCTGGTGCATGATTCATGACCATAAATATATATATATGTGTGTGAAAGTAACTTTGTCATTATTTGCTTTATGTGAATGAATCATGCATATCAATTAAATGCAATTTAAACCCCTATTTTTTTTTTTGGAGTTTAATTACAAGGTCTTTAAGACATATATATGTCTATAATTAAAATACTGAATATATATTGTGCTATGTTGTGTGAATGCAAAATCAGTTGCAGCAGGAAAAAAAAATGACAAAACTACTAATAAAAGGTAATTAGTCAAAAGACTCAACACCAATGGGTATTGGATCAATGATACTAAAATAATCTTTAAAACTCTAATTCAAATTCAAATTAATAAAAAAAAATTAATCAAACACAAAAAACCTAAATTATAAAAAAGAAAGTTTAAATTTTATTTTTTATATTTTTTATAATATAATGACACATCGTGAATTTAAAAAAATATATATATTCTCAACAATATTCAACATATTAATACCTATTTTATAATATAAGAGATAAGAAGAATTTCTAATATCTTGAATAGCTGTCTTTTCAATATAAAATAGATGTGAAGTTTGAAAAAATCACATGGACTACCCTAAAATTGTCAAAGTCCATTCATCAATATTTTGTCCAAAATTCACCTACTTATATACATTTGACAGGACTCAGGAGTAAGTTAAAATTTGTGGCCAGAAATTAAAAAATAAAGACAAACATTTAATGGGTTTTTGTTAGTAGGACACTATGAGAAGCACATTTGATGATGTACAACCTACCCAAAGCAGAGAGGGTAATTGTGCTGTGGCCAAAAGGATTTAATGGCTCTGTTTCTCTCTTCTTCTTCTTCTTTTTTTTTTTTTTTTCCTTTTAAAACTGAATAATTACTCTAATAACAGAGAAATATTACAAAACATCGTCAGGAAGACAGAAACATCAACGGACAACAACTGTTTCTGGTTTGCAAGTACATGTTGAAATGGCATTTTTCTATTTGGAAATTTTTACTATATTAATCATGAATTTTTGTAATTAAATATGTAAACTTCAAGTGAAATTATCAAAATAAGACATACGTATATATAATTAAATATTAAATTTAATTTCAAATAAAAGAAATTAATTTAGTATAACAAGCGAAAATTGACTTGCAATATAATAACAATAATTGCAAGGAGGAGTTTAATGACCAAGTCTATGGTTTACTTTGAGTATATAAATAAATATATATGCTTTAATTTTGCAACACACGATCTCCTGACTTGTAGGGGAAAATACAATTAGAAAATCGTTTTATACAAAATATGCTCACATGGGCAGCCTCAGAGAGAAAATTTAACTACAAAAATCATATTTAAGTCATTGATTTAGATAGATTTATACCTAACAAAGCTACTATATTTTACTAAATGAATTTTTAAGAATTGAGAGAGAGCCTTTTTGGTTTTCTCAACCTTTACATCTTTTTTATTGTTATTTAAGTATGTTGGAGATAAGTATATATTTTTTTAATAATAAATTTGAAAATAATTTTCTCATTTTTAATATTCAAAAAAATATATTGAACGAAAAATGGAACCCATAAAAAATGCATCAGGTCTTAAAAATTAGTCTTAAACACTATAAATAATGTGCTCTACAAAATAAATATGAGTTCATATTTAAACATTTTCATTTCTCTAAAATGTGTTAAAAAAATATTAAAACAAGAAAATCTTAAGGGAGTCATGAATTCAATAAGAGAACTAAGGTATCTATAAGATGAATTTAAATATATATTGGAATATAAATTTTATATTGTTGAATTACAAAAAATAAATATTAAAATATAAATAAATAGAGAATCTTATTATATTGACTTGATTTGATATTTTGTAGTTAAGGTAATTCAACTAAAAATATTAAAAATAATTCACATTCTCTTCAAATTACTTAAATTATCACTCATTATCGAGTAAAGCAAATAAATTTTCTCATTGTATCAAAGTGAGTTTTTATCCATGTTACTAGTAAGCCATCAAACTACCAAAATATATAATTATCAGTGAGTTGATAATTTATCAAACTATCAAAATACTAAGTTATTTGTCTATTTAAATTGTGAAGTGGCAACTGAAATCAAGTCAGTTACCACTTAAAATGGAGTATTATAATACAAATTTTAAATTGATAAATTATAAAAATAAATTTTAAAATATAAATAAATAAAAAAAATATTATCACATTAATTTGATTCAAATTTTAATAATTAAAATGATCCAATAAATATTAGAAATAACTCATACTCTCTTCAAATTACCCATATTATAAAGCAAATAAATTTCTTCAATATATAATATGAATAAAAAATGTGTTTTATATATAAATAATGATAATAATTTTATAATTAATATATACATTGTATTTCATTCCAAAAATCAGGAGTCACAAGAGTAAATTGTCCTTTTGAAAGAGAAATTATTTTCCTTGAAAACAATCATATTGGTCGTTGAATAAAATGGAACATAATTAGTAGGCGATGAATGCCAAAATTCTGAGCCGATGAAAGTGTAATACTACCAAACAATATTCATGATTCATGTATATATATCAGTTTGCCTTTCCGTTCATTATGAGGTGTAAGCTAGCAACATCAATCTCCAGTTCTTTATTTTTTATTTTTAATATATATATTTTCCATCAGTAGTCGGGTATTTTATCATATTGTACTATATATGCCATTAATTCTCTCTAAATAATTTGTGTTTTAATTATTGTTTGATTGCATTATTAATTTTTTGAAATTTATTTCTTATTATTTAGAATAAAATAGAAAATAATAATCTATAAATAGAAATATAACAGTATTAATTTGAACTTGGAAGGAATTTATATTTTTCCTACAGCTTAATAATTAGTTAATATTGAGAAAAAGTATTATTTAAAAAAAATGGATAATTAAGCTGTAGTTGATCAATTTTCTTTTTATACATCAAAAAGGAAAAATATAAACAAAACTAAACCCTAAAGAAATAATAATTTTTTTTTTCTCTTTTTGAGAAAGATATAACTTACAGTTGCAAGTGTTTTGTATGCCATAACTCTATATAACACCCAAATTTTTTTTTATTATTTTTAATATGTTATTTTAATCAAAGAATAATAATATTTAATGAATATAAAAATATTTTTCAATTGTATAATATTTAATTATTATGTAAAGTAAAGAAAAATTAGATTTTTAAGTATAAATTTTGATAGTATTTAATTATATGATGAATTATAAATTATTAGTTATTTATTAATTATTGAGTTAATTGTTTTAGTATTTTAAATTATTTAGTGATTTTATCAGTTAATATTTAAATTAAGATTTTATTAGTTTGATTACATAATTATTATATTTATATTTATGTATATATATATTTATTTAGTTAAAAAAATTATTATTTAATTATAGAGTATTATATTATTATTATATTGTATTATATTATTATTATATATATATAAACGAAAAACGAAAGATCTGAAATAGATTTTCATCCAGTTTTGTATATATATATATATATATATATATATATATATATATATATATATATATATATAAAAAAAAAAAAAGAAAGAATGTAAGGTTATAGAAGTAAAAAGAAACAAACAGAAAAATTGATAT